>OY856187.1:102769710-102819094 GCA_963693315.1 Diogma glabrata
TATATTATATATATATATATATATATATATATAAATATATTATATATATATATATATAATATATATTATATATATATATATATATATATAAATATATACTCTCGCGGTCGCATTTTTTGACCTAGACCCAAAATATTTTTTGTATATGTTCCGGCAAATAATCTCTTGGACAATTTATCTCATATTCGGCAGCCGTTTATGCGGCTAGAGCTTAAAAAGTCAAATAATCTAGGTTGTTATAACGGCCGTTTGAGTCATAATATTTAAACAAAACTTATAAATATTGAATATTTGAACATATTTCTATCATTTTAACCAAACGACAACCTTGGCGTTCAAGGTTCCTGAAAAATCAGCTGTTTTAAGAATTAAATCAAATTTATTGTCCTTGCTCTAGCTGAAAATGGTCAAGCTCAAATTTGAAAACTTTTTCACACGTAGATACAACATAAATCTTTTTTAAATTTAAAAAAATAGTTCAAGTCTAGAGGTTGAGACCCTGGGGCTGTTGAAATAAAAACAAACGCAATGCTTTCATCATTTTTGAGTTTATGTTATTTGAATTCATTTTAACTTTTGGGCAAACTTTTAAAATATATCCTCCGAAATTTTCAGCTTTGTAATTCAAGAGGTTTCAGTTTTATAAGCATAAGAATGACCCTAATGCAAGAAAAATCTCAAGCCATTAAATGCAACCATAGGAAAATTATCAAATTCTCTTTTTGTTTGTATTTTTTTCACTGAGTTTTCGAAAAAAATTAAATAAAACAAAAAATACGACACAAAGACGATTTTGAATTAAAATTGTTGATTATAAATTATGTGTGATGGTATGATTGTAGTTGTGACGTAGGTCATTTGGATCTTTGGTGGACGTTGATGTCATCTTTGGTGAATTTAATATGTTATAACTAATTTTAACCAAATTAAACAAAACTGTTCCGATTGCATTGATAAAGTAGAATCGTTTATTTTATTTAATTTGTTTTGTAAAATTTGTTGGATAATTCCGTTTCTACTTAGTTTTTTTATTTAAACTAATTTGACACATCATGATTCTACTTGTATGCATGTCTGTCTGATCAAGAAATCTACCTATTTCTAGTGGACATCCTGCCGATCGGACTTTTTTAATTGTAACTAAATAAATGTTTTGTATGAACATCTTTTTGCTATTGCTAACTGATTTTATTTATTTTATATTACAAACTGATTTTGTTGTATGTAAAAAAAGTTTTTATTATTAATCGAGTTTAGTAGTTTAATACAGTGGCGAAGCGTCGGACACTGTCTAGTGTCTACCCAAACATGATATAAATATGAAACTTTATTTTCATATTGTTCGCATAATGTTGACCTAATACTATTTTGTCAAACGTTCAAAGAAAATCATTAAGTTTTTAATACAATAATTAGAACAAAAACAATTCAGCTATGTTCCTGAAACTTTAATACAAACGTTTCCTAGTTTCATGTACAAACAAACAAAAATGTTTTTATCACAGTAGACGTTTCACATTATGACTACTGTAATTAGCAATAGCAACAACAACAAATTTTCAACTTTTGTTCCTTCTTGGATAGACAGTTTTGTTTATGTCTATTTCTGTTTATATATTTTGTTTCCAAATTTTTTGAGAAACATATTATGGGAAACATTTTTGACAAAAATTGTAATTATTAGTTAGATGTTCTTGAGCAATTTTTTGTGTGATTCCAGATTCGATTCCACGACTTCTGAATAAAAGGAACATTTGGAAAATAAATTTGAATCCTTGATTTTGGATTAATTTTTGGAATATTTTTAGAATTTTGAAAAAAGTTTCAATTTTTGATTTTGTTATAATTTATGCAATATTTTTGGCATTTTGGGAAAAGTTTGAATTTTTAATTTTGTTATAATTATTGCAATATTTTAAGAGTTCTAGGAAAAGTTTGAAATTTTGATTTTGTTATATTTCTTGCATTAATTTTAGAATTTTGAAAATCTGTAGTTCAATTTTTGATTTTTTTAATAATTTTTAGAAAATTTTTGGAATGTTGAAAAAGTTTAAATTTTGGATTTTATTATAATTTTTGGAATATTTTTAGAATTTTGAAAAAGTTTATTTGTACTTTTACAAAAAATTACTTCGGTCTGAAAGACCTAAGTATTACATTCATGAGCCAAAAGTAAATTCTTACCCCCACTTTTTTTGACATTTCTCGATGTTGTAGGACCTTAGAATCCGTAGGTAGGAAAAGAGAAAAAAAATGTATGTCTGTCTGTCGGCCGGCTGGCCGTCTGTCCGGCTGTCCGTCATTACCTTCGCTGCAGGGAAAACCGCTGGAAGGATTTCAAAAATTTTTTTTTCTAGAAATAGGTATATTTAAGAGACAGGTCCGAAAGGACGCTGTGTTTGATAACTGTGCCGGAAGTGTGTCAAAAAATCATTAAGTGTGTCAAAAACAGCAAATTTTCATAATTTTTGGCTTAAAAAACGTTCATTTTAAGTGATTACGAGTAGGAAAACTGAATTTGGAGAAATCTTGATGGTCGGGATTAGTATGTGAGACCAAAATCTAGATTATTGCATTAGAAGTTTGTCAAAAAATGTTGTCAAGTATGTCAAAAGAAAGATTTTTATTTAGTTTTTTACCCAATTTTTTGGAAAAAAATAAAATTATAATTGTTTGTTTGATATGAAATTTTTATTAATATTGAAAATTATTGCATTATAAGTTTGTCAAAAAAATGTTGTCAAGTGTGTCAAAAGAAAGATTTTTATTTATTTTTTTACCCATTTTTTTGGAAAAAAATAAAATTAATTATTTGTTTAATATGAAATTACTTCGGTCTGAAAGTTACTTCGGTCTGAAAGTTACTTCGGTCTGAAAGACCTAAGTATTACATTCATGAGCCAAAAGTAAATCCTTACCCCCACTTTTTTTGGCATTTCTCGATGTTTTAGGACCTACGGATTCTAAAAAAGCAAAAAAAAAATGTATGTCTGTCTGTAGGCCGGCCGGCCGTTCGTCCGGCCATCCGTCATTACCTTCGCTGCAGGGAAAACCGCTGGAGGGATTTCAAAAAATTTTTTTCTAAAAATAGGTATATTCAAGAAACACGTCCGAGAGGACGCTGTGTTCGATGCAACTGTACCGGAAGTGTATCAAAAAATCATTAAATATGTCAAAAACAGCAAATTTTCATATTTTTGGCTTAAAAAACGTTCATTTTAAGTGATTACGAGTAGGAACATTAAATTTGGAGAAATCTTGATAGTAAGGACTGGCATGTGAGATCAGTGAGATCAAAAACTAGATTATTGCATTATAAGTTTGTCAAAAAAATGTTGTCAAGTGTGTCAAAAGAAAGATTTTTATTTATTTTTTTACCTAATTTTTTGGAAAAAATAAAATTAATTATATGTTTGAAATGAAATTTTATTATTATTATTGAGAATTATGGCATTATAAGTTTGTCAATAAAATGTTGTCAAGTGTGTCAAAAAATGATTTCATTTATTTTTTTAGCCAATTTTTTTGGAAAAAAATGTAGCTGTTTTTATGACGTACATATAGTACGAGATCCGACTGCAGGATTAGTGCGCTCATCGATTTTTTGCTAAAACCAAATTTTTATGTATATTTATAATTAGGAGAATATATATCTACCAGGTTGCCTATCAAAATTTGGCCGCCAGTATTTTTAGTTAAATTATTTTTAATTGATTTTTGGGAAAAAAATTTCGTTCACTTGATTTTTAAATAAAATGTAGACGATCTACATCACGGCAATTTATATAAAGATTCTAAAAATTCACGGTTGCCATTGTGCACCTGGCCGCACCTCTTCGCAGCCTGGTGTAAACAGGTATGATTTCGATACATTTATACGTTCATAACGTACATTGATTAATTCTATATCAAATTAAAGCTAATTTTTTTCTATTTATTATCATATATGGTTGCCTAATTAAATTCGGCCGCAAATAAGGGTTGCTGTTAAAGAAGATAAATATTTAAGGTAGAGTAAAAGAGAGTTAAATCAATATTAATTTTTTGGGAACATTTCTAGTTTATCCCCCCAAATAAATTTACGTTTTTTTTCAGATAAATAGAAAGATTAGGTGCTCTGCATCCTAATTATGAAAAAAAAAATTTGCGGAAATGAGGGGATCAAAAGTTATAAGGGATAAAACTTTCAATTTTACATTGGTCCCCCTGTGGCGCAGGAGACGAGAAGGTGACGCGGGAGGGGGGCGGGGGAGATCGCACGGGGGGGGGGGGGGGGCGGTCGGTGCTATTTTTGATCGAAGTTGTGCACGGTCGCAGAAGCGAGTCAAAAAAAAAATTCAATATTCTAGTGTGTGATAAAGTATAAATAAATAATAAATAAAAATAAGGAAAAAAAGAAAAAAAAAAATTAAAAAAAAAACCAAAGGGGGGACTAAGGTAAAATTGAAAGTTTAATCCTTTATAACTTTTGACCCCCTCATTTCCGCAAATTTTTTTTTCATAATTAGGATGCAGAGGACCTAATCTTTCTATTTATCTGAAAAAAAAACGCAAATTTATTTGGGGGGATAAACTAGGATTCTACCATTTTTTGTTGTAATTTTTAAATTTGTCATTTTGAAAAGGTAGACAATTTTTTTGGAGTATTTATTAAGTCGTCTCTATTACTCCCCGGTGGTTGAGAACACTAACATTCGACGCATGCGCAATGGCTTAAGAGAGTCGCACAGCTGGCAATCGCTATCTTCGTCTGACAAATGATGTTACGCGCTAGCTCTCTTTCACTCTACCTTAAATATTTATCATCTTTAACAGCCAGCAACCCTTATTTGCGGCCGGATTTAATTAGGCAACCATATATGATAATAAATAGAAAAAAATTAGCTTTAATTTGATATAGAATTAATCAATGTACGTTATGAACGTATAAATGTATCGAAATCATACCTGTTTACACCAGGCTGCGAAGAGGTGCGGCCAGGTGCGCAATGGCAACCGTGAATTTTTAGAATCTTTATATAAATTGCCGTGATGTAGACGATATTTTATTTAAAAAACAAGTGAACGAAATTTTTCCCAAAAATCAATTAAAAATAATTTAATTAAAAATACTGGCGGCCAAATTTTGATAGGCAACCTGGTAGATATATATTCTCCTAATTATAAATATACATAAAAATTTGGTTTTACCAAAAAATCGATGAGCGCACTAATCCTGCAGCCGGATCTTAGACTAATATATGTAATTGCAAATAAAATTGGACATGGAGATTTTTGAATTTGTTATAGTTTTTGAAATTTTTTTGGAATTTTGAAAAAGTTTGTATTTTTGATTTTATTAGAATTTTTGCAATATTTTTAGAATTTCGGAAAAAGTTTTAATTTTAGATTTTGTAAGAATTTTTTGAATATTTTTAGAATTTTGAAAAATTATAAAATTTTGATTTTATTATAATTTTTGGAATCTTGGAAAAAAACTCAATTTTTGATTTTGTAATAATTTTTACAATATTTTTAGAATTTTGGAAAAAGTTTGAATTTTGAAGAACTTTTGGAATATTATTGGAATTTAGAAAAAGTTTAAATATTTGATTTTATTCTAATTTATGGAATATTTTTGGAATTTTGAAAAAAGTTTGATTTTATTTAATTTTTACAATATTTTTGGAATTTTGAAAGAAATATGAATTTGTGATTATCTAATGTTTTCTCGAAACGCTAGATGGATAAGTTTTAGAGCAGTTTGCGGAGTGTTACACTTTACATTAAATTATATTAATTTATGATCTGTTATAATTTTCCGTCAACGTATTGATGTTTCGTGTTAGTTTTGTGATAAATTTCTAAACAGAAATAAAATACTTTGACTTTTACATAGAGTTTTATGTTTGATATACATCGCTGCCCAAAACTAAAAACAATGTCCTCATTAAAGTCTTCTGCCGAAAACTATATCAATATCCTTAACCCAGACCGAAGCCTTGATATCTCAGAGCTGTCAGATTTCAGCTTCTCCATATTTTTATGTTTAATATTCATCGCTCTCCAAAACTTAAAACAATGTTTTTGTTAACCTACAATATCTTTTGTACAAAATGTTTTTATTTCAAAATTTTAAAATTTTTTAATTTTGATTTAGATTAAATAATCTTTTTTAAATATTTTGCTTGTGGCGAATAAAAAATATGGTATATGATGCACGGACGTAAGTCATTTTAAACTTAATGTGGGTGCAAATCTCGGCTGGCGCTTCGACTCGCAAACTCTACATACGTCCAAAAACCTTAGCTTCTGTCCTTTCATCTTAATGTACTATAATTAGTTTCTACTGGCATATTAATCAAACTTTTGAATATGTCTACCCTAGTTTCAGAAGCACGTTTCGCCACTGGTTTAACAAAACTGTAGTATTGGTGGTCAAAATAAATATTCTTTCTACCCAAAACCTCATTAGTGATAACCTCCCCCACCCATTCTTTTAATTTTATACAAAAATGTTGTTTGACCGATGATATAAGAAAATAGTTTCCTACTAAAATCTCACTTTTTCAATTTCATCAGTTGTTGTGTTAGCACCAATCAATTCAAATATTCAGTTATGGTTTATCAAAACCAAATGTTTATGGTTATTGTGTTGGTTATGGTTTACCAAATAACAAGTGGTTTTGCCACGGTTCATCAAATAACAAGTGTGGTGAGTAGAATATACATATTTCCTTTATTGTAATTTTATAATGGTTTTCAAAATAATATGATTATTGATTATTTATCTATAGTTTTTTTTTGTGTGGTGAGGATTTTACGAGTTATAAAAACATGTTTCTCAAAGACGAGTATCTTTAGGTCAAATAAGAATTGTTATTATCAAATTAATAAATACTGGAATTCACTTTGGGTGAAATTTTAAATAGAGTTCTTGAATCAAGTAGAATTTTTGTGAGCAGTTAAAATGAATTGTCCAAGAGGATCATTTGAATTTTCCAATTTGAAAGTATATTTTGGTTTGCTCTCAATAAATTTCATCTGATTCATGAAAAATTCTTTTTATCGTGTTTCTTATTAAAGTCACAGTACAACGAATTCGAATCCATTTGTGGTAGGTACGATATCAATTGTGCCACCGAGGGTACGACATAATATCAATTGAGCTACCAAGATTGAAAATTTCTTATGTTTAACTAAATAGCATCAATAAACAATGACCAAAAAACATCTAAATATGTGTATTTAAATAAATTATTGAAAAAAATGACTAAATAATAAATATAGTGGTAAACCTATTTTATTTTATTTATGTTTTATTAATAAAATTTTTATTGATAATAACAATCGTCATGTGAAGTAAAATAATTGTTGAAAATTATTTGTTCAAACATGTTTCGATAATATCTTGATTATCATCATCAGTGTTTTATCAAAATTTGAAAACGACTTATGTTAATATAATACATAAAGTGCAAAAACAATATCAATAGAATGACATATAAATTACAATGATTCAATGATAATCAAAACAACGAAAAGTAAAAATAAAAATAAATTCATGAAATAAGTTCCTTTCTAAATAGCTTGTGTATTTTGTGTTTTAGGATTTTAAACTTTGTATTGCTGTATGGTATAGTATGTTTTCCTTAATTGTTAATTTGTCATTTAATAATGATTCATTATTGCCTTTGTATGCTTTGTATATTTCAAATTCTTCGTATAGGTCCATAAGTTTTCCTTTGGAACATTTGTGCAATAATTGGATATCATTTTCGAAGTATAAAAATACATGATTTTCATCAATGACATCTAGTTCATAAAATAAAATAGTTTTACCACTATATTTATTATTTAATTATTGTGAAGTGGTTGAATTTATTCACAAATTAAGAAAGATTTTAATAAATATCATATTAATATCATGCAACATGAAAGAAATGACATTGAAAAACTTTTAATACTTTCATTCAGGGACAAGTTTTTGCTATTAATTTGTTGAATGTCACTATAATTGAAACCAAATTTAGAATGGCATAAGTCACAAACATATTAAAAACAAAAATCGTTTGAATAGATTCAAAATTATATCAAATTTTTGGACAATTTATATTATTATACTGTCGCCGTAGAAAAAAGAAAATATGACGTTAGTTTATAGCCACTTTGATTATATGTAAAAAAATAAGAATTTAACCTTCTCTCAAGCGGCCCTAAAGTTAAATTTTACAGCCGTTTGCCGAAAAAGAGTTGTCTTAACTTTCACAGAACATTTTATTCTGTTATATAAAGGTTTATTTATTATTACGGAAATACGGATTGAACAAAAAAAAAAAATTTAAAACCGTAATGGATACCAGAGATAGAAGATTATCATTTTTCTAAAGATTTAAATTTATCATAAAAAAGCAAAATCGAAAATATTTTGAACATACAATTTATTTGAGTGAAGAAATTTTTTTTTGTTGAATTCTTTTTTTCATTTCTTTCTTCCACTCAATTCGTCAAAGATCAACCATAATTTCAGATAAACGATGATCACTCATTTTTTCGTTTCTTTTAAGGGTGTATATAACATTTATGAAATCAAAGATTTACGTCGGATTTTTAAATATAGTACAGAATAAACGTTCCTGCATCGATTGGAGTCAAAAAATTTAGATCTCACCGACAATTTTCGCGAAGTAATCAATTTCAAAGTTATCATTCACTCTATGTTATATGCGGCGGAAGTATCAAAATTTGTTAGAAAAATTAAAAATTCAGAATGTTCTTGCAAAGACATCCGAAAAAAAAACTTTCGTTCAGTTTCTCTGTGCGATTTATGATTTTTTGAGCCCAAAAAATAGCGGTGTTACCGGCAATCAGACGTAAATATTCAATTTAAAAATTTATAAAATTTGCTGCGTACAAAGGAAAGCTAACCGCCATTTTCATTAAGAAAATCTGGCAACGTTGTGTGTGTCGATCAAAGAGAAGTCTTTTTCATCGTTCTTGATCATAATAAGATATCGTGACAATCAGATTTTAAAATAAAATAATAAATATATTTATTTATTCCTACAGGACACGCAACAATAAAATAAAATTATTTTAAATTAAAATAATAAATATATTTGACTGACTGCGACGTTGCTAGATTTACTTCTCCATATAGTAGCGGTAGTCAAATTAGAGAAACATATTTTTTAGTATTATGAAATTATACAATATTTTGGAAATATTCTATCATAGAAAATTGTTATAATCGATAAAAAGCATTCCTGTATTGAAATTTTAACATAATAATTTGTTTGAAATTTTATTAGATGTACTACGCGATTTGACTATCTATACATCCTTAAAGATTGATGTTCGTTTTGTAGTAAAAACAAAATAAAAAAGATAAAGTGAACTCTTTTTTGTCAAATTTATCTCGTCAAATTGAGGATCCGTTTTCATTTGAGACTCAAAAGAGTTCAATTTTGATACTCTAATGATGATGAATGAAGGAAAAATCGATATAATATTTTTGAGGATGATTTGATTTGTATGGAAAGCGAAAACATTTGTAAGAATGATATTATATATGGATACTTTGATAAAATTACTGAATAAATTTAATTTATGGCACTGAGCTTGAAATATTGTAATTAACTTCGTCCAGAATGGGTTAATTTAATCATAAATAACCAATACGTTCTGCCTAAATGTTTTCTATATTCAGACTATGGCAAAGATGAATTAAAAGTTAACTCCCTTTAACTAATACAAGTTGCATAAATTAATGTAAATTAAATTTTTACATTAATGAATTAAAAGGAGGAGTGGCCTATTGTTTCTAGAAACAACTACAGTGAGTACCAGAAGATTCTGCTTATTTGTTTTTGAATATAAATAAGCGAACAAAATATCAGATAGTCAGTTTTAATTTTGCAATTAAAAGTGTTAATAAATATTCGCAAGTATAAGGAATAATCGGAGGTACTTGAGCCTGGGTACTAATAGTGAAAGAATTTGAACTTAGTGGAATAGTAAATACAGATTTTACGATTCCGAATATTATTGATTCAAATTGTGGAAAAGCGGTGAAGTTTATCGTACATAAATTCTCCTGGAATTTATTGTAATTAAAATCGAAAGTTGCTGTAACTGGTTGATAAATAAAGTTTGAGATTTTGTTAACTAAAGATCTGTCTTTTTACTGTCGTATTTGCTCAATAATCGAAAAGAACCAACGAAGAGTCGTTGCAATATGTAAATTTGGTTTTGATAAAGAATTATTTCGATGTTTATTTTGCGCTGTGAATTTTATATTTTTTTAATTAATTGGACATGTTTAGCATGCTAAACGTAAAACTATTTTTTACTAAAACTATTTTAATAGCCGAAAATACAATGTCAATTAGAACAGCAAAGAATTTGGGCAAATGAAAAGAATAAAGATATTTTTAGTTAGAATAGTTAGGCTAATTGTTTTACATGGTGATGGACATTTTTTGATAATGATTAATGTCTAATAATAAAATTTGAATGCATCAGGAAAAACGGATATAGTCAATGAATTCCACTTAACATTCCTATTAAAATAATCATGTTGAAAAGAAATTCTTCTACAAAGGGATATTTGAACCGATTAGTGGTGTGACAATCTTTATGTTCTCCAGCAATGAAAGACGACATAATTTGGTTTTGGTTGGATTGAACTCAACAAGAATGCACTCCAGCATTATACACTTTATGGTAAATGATAAAATTATTGAACAACTTTCAATCATTGCAATCATTGGTTGCTGCTGCATGTGATCGAAGATTAAGAGATGCCTGAGAGCCATTGAAGTCACTGGCATCTGCAAAACGGTGGAAATTTGTCGTCAGTAAGGCTGTAAAGGTTCAATATTTCATAGGATAGAAGTTTAGTATCAATTGAAATATTTTGATGCCAAACGCCATATAATTAAAAATTTACTACTGTATTAAATTAATGAAATTATTCCTTTATATTTATTTTATTATCGGCACCAATATCAATTGTTTTATAGTGAATTCTTTTCTACCTGTTCGGTACAAGTTCCAACACAGAACTAACGAAATTTGTATTCTTTTGTAAAAAAAGCAATGCAAAAAAAAACAAATTTGGATAATTCGGAGTCGGAACTTGTACCGAACAAGTAGAAAAGAATTCACTATTAGTTGTTTTTATCAAAGATGTTCAACTAATTTGAAAAGTTCATTGTTTTAACGATTCCAAAAGGATGTGTTTGTCAAAAAATTCTTTTTAAAATTTTGCATGAATTGTATGTGCTTGATGAAGACTCAAAAGACTAAATTTTTAATTGCCTTTTTATGGTATACTAGCAGAACCCGGCGTGCTTTGCTACGCTTATAAATAAAGTTTGTGCGCAGACATTTTGTTGACGTAGAGGCAATGATTTCAAAAAAGTGGTAATGAGAAATGATAGCATAATTTTTAATTGTACTTTTTAAAAATATGAATGAAAAATAATCAGCACTCTAGCTAAGTTCGGGTATATGAAAAATTGGCAATCAAATAAGTTTTCAAGTAAGCAATAAAAAAATTTAAATTACTTGTTGAATTAGTAGAGGTGTGTCATCTCTATATAGAACATTATACAGAATAAAAATAGAATCACAAATGTTCACAGTGCTCATGAATTGTATTTGTTCCCGACACGAAACAAACAAAAATCTCTCAAATCACTCACACAATTTCCCAAACTTTTATTTTTTACACCAAATAGTGTAAAAGTTTTGTTTATTTAACATTATGCTCGTCGCATATTGCCACTATGTCATAAGAAAGAAAATTCGGAAAAACTCATTATGATAACATACAATTTCCATTGTGTCATTTTTATTTTTATTAACTTATTTTAATATGGATAGAATTTCAAAATGTCGTTTTAATTCTATCTATTTATTCGATAACTTGTGGGTACATTTTATTTTTTGTTTTTCCGTCTAACGGAATGGTTTTCCTAACGCGTAAGCCACATACAGTTGTCCTTGTGAGAAGCACGGATTCTCCAAATCTAGTCCACATACTTGCTGTAACTGTCCTTGTGATTTGTTGATAGTCATTATAAAAGTCAGTTGCACTGGAAACGAAACGTTTGAGTTCAAATGCCATATCTGTTGGAATACGTGGCAACACTACATCTTCCGGTTCGAATTTTCCATTTAAAATTGTGGCTTCAATGACATTGTTCATCATCTTTTTCACCGAACATTTCAAAAAAATTTGTGCAACTTCAAAGTATTTGACATATTTAGAATTACAATGTATGTCACAAAACACCTAAAAACCTTTTAAAACCTAGGTTCTACACCATCATGTTTTTTACGACGTTGATGGACGCAAATTTAATTTTTTTTTTTGGTTTATTATGATCTTTTTAAAGAATGGAAAACCAAATAATAAATCCTTTCACATAATAATGTACGACGTAGGGCAATATTTCATAATAGGATGGAGGAAATAAAAATAAAATACTTTATTTTTCAAATTTGCACGAACAAAGCTAAAATTGGCTTACAAATCTTCCTAGTTCTAGAAATATATACCATGATCATGTAACGCATTGTTTTCCTCAATCCAGCATAAATAATAGTTATATGGAAACTCGTTTCTTCGAGCAAGCAAAAAAGTTCATTCTTTAAAAAAAAAATATAAAAAATAAAAAATTTATGTCCATAAACACCTTAGAAGCATGTTGTTGTGGGACCTTGTTCTTAAAAGGTTCTTATGTGTTGTTGTGACACGTTGTGTTGTAATTCCTACTACTCAACATATTTTATTTAAAAATACCTAAATAAGCGTGTCGTCACCAAAAAATATTCCATAACTATAAGACTAAGTGTGCTATCGTTGATTGAAAAAAGTTTATCCCCAGCACCCCTAAAATATCACTTATCCCCTTATATCAGTGATATCTTACTGCCATTGCCAGTGGTATACGATATCTCACGTTAACTGATTTGCCAATAGCAGGTACCAAAGTACGCGGGGTTGTCACATCCATAGATCCAAAATTTATATAAAATTCATAGAAAATATATAGAATTCAATTCAAGATATATAAAATTTATTGGTATTAATGCATTGTTACCGCCTTCAAATCACTATTGCAAACGTGTTGCCGGCTAAGTGCCACTATTTTAAATAAATTGTTCATCATGATTGCCATCCGTTTTTGATTGAACATAAGCTATGCTTCTTTGTATAGTATTTGTGCGAATTCCATTTCGTAACTTTGAGCTTTAAATCGTTATACTCGATGTTATCCACTATCTTCACTTAGTTTTAGAAACATGTATCACATACCATTGCATACCCGCAGCATATTTGGTGTAGATAAAACAATTTGATCATGTGCTAAATTCCAATATATATCATTTTGATATATAAATAAACATAATTGTTTGTCAGATCATACTTTCATTTTTCAATTTCATTAAATTATGTTCAATGTAAAAAAAATTGATCAAAGCAAACCAAATGTATAAAATGATATATTTAGATAAAAATAATAAAGGCAAAATCCCTTAAATTAATAATAAGAGCCCTGGGGTTCCATTTATATACATAATATATAGCCTATGTTCATCGAGAATAATGTACCTTTCCCGGGTGAAAATAATAGGCCGAAAAATAAGAGAATTTTATCGTATTTTAGATTAAGATTTTGTATGGTTAAGAAGCCGAAAATACACCGAAAAATAGCCTATATAGTGAACATGAAGCCGAAAAGACGTCTAAATGACACCGAATACAAGCCGACATGTGAATAATTATAAGCCGAAATTAGGCCTATATAACGCCGAAATATTAACCGAAACAAGGCCGGAATTACGTCGACCGTAGGCCGAAATTACACCGAAATCACAACAAAATATTAATATTTTAAAATAATAGAGAGATTGATTAATTTAAATTAAAAGTATTTTTATTATTTTAATTAATATATTCATACACTAAAGATTACAATTCTTGATAAATAAAGGATTGAGCTGATCTATTGTTGATTCATGATAACAATGTTCCACATAATTCACCACATGAAACTTAACGAATTTAAAATACAAGTGTGAGGGAGCATGTAAGTTCATGGAAAACATGACCTTCACTGGAAAAACAGCCGTTATGAATACTTTAAATTATTTTGAATTCTTCTTGAAGTGCATTTTCTGGAGTAATTTTATTTTTTAGATTCCATATTATATCCATAAATCCAATACATTCTGGTGCTGCTGCGAAAATGATATAAGAAATCGAAAAGAATCATTAATTTTAGTAGTGTTTTCCGTTATTTTATATTTACTTTACAGAATTAGGTTGGTGTATTGGAGACAAGCAGAGTAAAAACTGCTTAATCAATGACGCTACATCACGACGAATTGGCGCCCTAAAACCAATGCGACTCAAGCGTCTGTTCTCCATGTCAGGGGCGGCTTGGAGCAGGCGTCTGTCTTGGATCAAGCGGCTCGCTATATAAACGTGTAAAAAGATTGTTTGTGGTAACCTTAAGATGCAGAACGAACCCATTCATGACAATTTGGGTTGAGCCTAAGGTTAACACCCTAACCCTGGAAAAAAAAATTTGTTAAATTTGGAAATCAGTAAGAGAATAACAGATCCGATTTCAAAATAGAATTTTACTTGGACGTGAAAAAGAACCAGACTACCGAATCGGAACGTGGAACTTTCGCCGCTTGAGCGCTCCTGATGCTCTTATAAGTCTAGAAACAGAGGCTGAGAGGTATAGGATGGATATCATTGCTCTGCAAGAAATTAGACAGCCGAAAATCTGAAAACAAGATTTGGATAGTCACTCTCTATACTGTAGTGGTCATCTTTCTCGAAGAGAATTTGGAACTGGCTTTCTTGTTGGTGCACGCATACAAAAAGCCGTGATGAAATTCATCCCGGTCAGTGAGAGGATCGATCTGCATCGATTGATTCATAAGCAGACTTGAGTCTCACCGAATGGAAACACTCGAAATCAAATTGATCTAGTTACAGCACGTTTCTTTTCGAGCGTTCTGGATGTGCGATCTTTTAGAGGTGCATACATTGGAAGTAATCACTTCCTTGTATGTGCAACGATAAGGTGGACCCAAATCCAGGCATTTCAAAATTCAATCAACGGAAACGTTTTAACCTCATCTCACTAAAGAATGCTGAAACGGAAGAGAGATATCAAAACCATATTGCTAAAACATTAGAGAAATCAGAAACCATTAATGGAGATGTGGATAAGTCGTGGTATTTGCTCAAAGATGCTGTTTTAGGCGCTGCTGAGGGAATACTTGGACGACAACAGAACCTCTCCCAGAAGCCATGGATGGATCAAACATGCCTTGACGCTATTCAATACAAAAGAAATTGCTATCTAAAATGTCTACAAGGACGCAATACCAGGTCCACGAAGGAGAACTATAAACTAGCAAGACAAGCCGTTACAAAGCTATGTAGACAAACTAAGAGAGAATGGTGGAAGAGACAGTGTGAGGAGATTGAAAGCTTCAATAAGGAACATCAATCGCGTAACTTCTTTCAACAGGTTAAAACCTTAAAGAAGAGGCCCTCAAACTAGATCGACTGCTATTCAAAACGAAAATGGGGAGCTACAAGTAGACCTTAGAAATATTTTAGATACTTGGGCCGCTTATTTTGAGAATCTTTTCCATTTAAGTGACCAGCAACAAGTCGGGCGACGAGCAAAGCTTATTCGTGCGTCAAAGGTACATGTAGACGAACCAACCAAAGAGGAATTCGAAGCGGCGCTGTCAAGATTAAAATGCAATAGAGCACTTGGTATCGACGATATAACATCCGAAATGATTGTACATGGTGGTGAAACTCTATCCTTAAGCTTGTTTGAACTTGTTCAAATGATCTGGAGCACTGAAACCATGCCACAGGACTGGAACACAGCTATGCTGATACCAATCCATAAAAAGGGTAATCGCCTACAATGTGCAAACTACAGAGGAATAGCTCTCCTCTGCACAGCCTATAAGATCTTTTCCTACATTTTTCTATCAAAAATCAATCCTTTTGCTGAACAACTGTTTGGAGAATATCAGTGTGGCTTCCGGCGGGACCTAGGTACCAACGATTCACTTTTCTCGATAAGGATGAATTTTGAGTGCCGAGAGTTCAACATACCTGTGCATTAACTTTTCATCGCTTTCAGGCTGGCCTATGACTCTCTCGAACGAGAGACTCTGTGGTCTGCTCTGGTGTCGATGGGAATTCCTGGTATGGCGGCTATAGGCTTACGGCCCACTCCGAAAGTATAGCAATTTGGCTACCAACACAAATTTAAAATATCAACAGATGCGTTGTTTTACTTAGAAGGTTGGTAATTATAAGTAGTTTCAAATTCCAAGAGGTGGTAATTTTTTTTTCGAAATGGCGGCTCGTAAATATTAAAATATAAAATTAAAAAAACAAGCAGATAATAAGGACTGATATCCCCTGGGACTTTAAAAAAATACAAAAAAAACATTTTAACCGGAAGTTACAAACCGGATCTTGGTACGAAGAAATATTGAAAACAGCAAAAAACCTTATATGTATACTAAGTCTCATTAATTTTGAAAGCCAGGATTAGAAGTTATTGAAGATCCAAACATACAGGTATTCGGGAGACCCTCCAACATTTCGTCTAATTTTATTCAATTGTTAATCTAAACCTTTCTCAGATTAACCTTATCGCAGACACAAAATTTCATAAATATCAATTCAATTATTAACGAACAAACGAATACATTCACGATAATTTGGGTAGAGAGTGAGGTTAACACAGAATGAAAGATTTCGTCATAAAACTGAAAGTTGGCCAATGTCCAACCCGTCTCCAAAAAGGAACAAAATGTGATATTACAAATTAAAGACCAATAGCCTTACTCTCAGTCCTATCTAAAATATATGAGCATTATATTAATATTATTATAAATATATTGGGAATAGAGCCTATTTAAAAACAAATTCAATCCAAAACAATGTCAATCCAGAGATTAATTTGGTTGATGATGACAAAAATACTGTTTTTACGCATCATTTATACAATATGAATCATAAAATCAACTATGAAAATATTAAAATTTTAGCCAGGGAATCAAATTTGCAAAAACGAAAAATTCTTGAGATGATTTACATTAAAAAGAATCCTAATTGTTTAAACAAACAGAATAATTCGATGTATATAGGAAATTCTTATAATAATATTATAAACAATTGATGAACAACTGTTAAAAGATTTAAAAAATTATTTTTTTTTTTTTTTAAATTTTTATTTAAAGTTTTTTTTTATAATATTGTTGAATATTTTACATCAGGGCATGAATTATAGTTTTTTGAATTTAGTAACCATTCAACAATAGTACATTGTATATTAAGAGCAGAAAGTACGACATTGCTGCTCGTGCAGGAAAATTGCTGGTTGAGGCGTAGCCGAAACCAGCAATCATGTCAGAGCAGCAATGTTACTTTCTTCTCAAAGTATACATACTATTTTTTTAACGACAAATGCGATCAAAGTTGCCAAGGAGGCATTTATTTGTTGTTTAAAAAACATATCGGACGTCACGTTAAAATTTTAAATTAATAAATTTAAAATTTGTATAGAGTTTGTTTATAGCTATTTTAAATAAAAATAATTTAAAATGAGCAGTAGTGATGAAAGTGATATAATTAGCACTTCACCTCATATAAAAGAAGCAGCCAACAATTTAACTTTAGATCTGTTGCCTGTAAAATCTAAAGTCCGGTATGAAAAAGCTTACCTATTATTTATCAATTGGTGTAAGAACAAAAAAACAGGAAATTTTTATTCTGAAGATGTGTTTTTGGTATATTTTGGTGAACTATCGCAGACAAAAAAGTCTTCAACAATGTGGTCAAATTATTCAATGTTAAAATCAACATTCATCGTTAAAGAAAATTTGGATATTAGTAAATATAAAAGATTTTTGCCTTTTTTAAAAAAGAAGCCCTTGGGTTATAGAGCCAAAAAATCAAAAGTGTTTTGGGGAGAAGAAATTAATAAATTTTAATATTATGTCTTTGTCCATTGTCTTTGGTTTTACTTGTGTTTTTACTTTCCGTCCATGAGCAGAAAAAATTAAAAAATGCACGCTAAACAGCAAAAGCAAACTTTCTGTTTTAAACTGATAGATAGAAAACATTATTACTTCGGTCTGAAAGACCTAAGTATTACATTCATGAGCTCAAAGTGAAATTCTTACCCCCACTTTTTTTGACATTTCTCGACGTTTTAGGACCTCCTGATTCTAAAAAAGCAAAAAAAAAAAATGTATGTCTGTCTGCCGGCCGTCATTACCTACGCTGCAGGGAAAACCGCTGGAGGGATTTCAAAAATTTTTTTTTCTAAAAATAGGTATTCACAAGGGACAGGTCCGAAAGGACGCTGTGTTCGATAACTGTACCGGAAGTGTGTCAAAAAAATCATTATGTGTGTCAAAAATAGCACATTTTCATATTTTTGGCTTAAAAAACGTTCATTTTAAGTGATTACGAGTAGGAACATTAAATTTGGAGAAATCTTGATGGTCGGGATTAGTATGTAAGATCAAAAACTAGATTATTGCATTATAAGTTTGTCAAAAAAATGTTGTCAAGTGTGTCAAAAGAAAGATTTTTATTTATTTTTTTACCTAATTTTTTGGAAAAAAAAATAAAATTAATTGTTTGTTTGAAATGAAGTTTTATTATTATTATTGAGAATTATGGCATTATGAGGCTGTCAAAAAAATGTTGTCAAGTGTGTCAAAAGATTTTTATTTAGTTTTTAACCCTTTTTTTTTGGAAAAAAATAAAATTGTTTTTTTGAAATGAAATTTTATTATTATTATTGAGAATTATGGATTATAAGTTTGTCAAAAAAATGTTGTCAAGTGTGTCAAAAGAAAGATTTTTATTTATTTCTTTACCTAATTTTTTGGAAAAAAAAATAAAATTAATTGTTTGTTTGAAATGAAGTTTTATTATTATTATTGAGAATTATGGCATTATGAGGTTGTCAAAAAAATGTTGTCAAGTGTGTCAAAAGATTTTTATTTAGTTTTTTACCCTTTTTTTGGAAAAAAATAAAATTGTTTCTTTGAAATGAAATTACTTCGGTCTGAAAGACCTAAGTATTACATTCATGAGCTCAAAGTGAAATTCTTACCCCCACTTTTTTTGACATTTCTCGACGTTTTAGGACCTCCTGATTCTAAAAAAACAAAAAAAAAAAAAATGTATGTCTGTCTGCCGGCCGGCCGGCCGTCATTACCTACGCTGCAGGGAAAACCGCTGGAGGGATTTCAAAAATTTTTTTTTCTAAAAATAGGTATTCACAAGGGACAGGTCCGAAAGGACGCTGTGTTCGATAACTGTACCGGAAGTGTGTCAAAAAAATCATTATGTGTGTCAAAAATAGCAAATTTTCATATTTTTGGCTTAAAAAACGTTCATTTTAAGTGATTACGAGTAGGAACATTAAATTTGGAGAAATCTTGATGGTCGGGATTGGTATGTGAGATCAAAAACTAGATTATTGCATAATAAGTTTGTCAAAAAAATGTGGTCAAGTGTGTCAAAAGAAAGATTTTTATTTATTTTTTTACCTAATTTTTTGGAAAAAAAAATAAAATTAATTGTTTGTTTGAAATGAAGTTTTATTATTATTATTGAGAATTATTGCATTATGAGGTTGTCAAAAAAATGTTGTCAAGTGTGTCAAAAGATTTTTATTTAGTTTTTTACCCTTTTTTTTTGGAAAAAAATAAAATTGTTTTTTTGAAATAAAATTTTATTATTATTATTGAGAATTATGGATTATAAGTTTGTCAAAAAAATGTTGTCAAGTGTGTCAAAAGAAAGATTTTTATTTATTTTTTTACCTAATTTTTTGGAAAAAAAAATAAAATTAATTGTTTGTTTGAAATGAAGTTTTATTATTATTATTGAGAATTATGGCATTATGAGGTTGTCAAAAAAATGTTGTCAAGTGTGTCAAAAGATTTTTATTTAGTTTTTTAACCTCTTGATTTTGTAAGAATTTTTGAAATATTTTTAGAATTTTGAAAAATTTTAAATTTTTGATATTATTATAATTTTTGGAATTTTGAAAAAATTTTCAATTTTTGATTTTGTAATAATTTTTGCAATATTTTTAGAATTTTGGAAAAAGTTTGAATTTTTAAGAATTTTTAAAATGTTGGAATTTAGAAAAAATTTAAATATTTGATTTTATTCTAATTTTTGGAATATTTTTGGAATTCTGAAAAAGTTTGACTTTATTTAATTTTTACAATATTTTTTGAAATATTTTTGGAATTTTGAAAAAGTTTGTATTTTTGATTTTGTAATAATTTTTACAATATTTTTAGAATTTCGGCAAAAGTTTTAATTTTTGATTTTGTAAGAATTTTTGAAATATTTTTAGAATTTTGAAAAATTTTTAATTTTGATATTATTATAATTTTTGGAATTTTGAAAAAAGTTTCAATTTATGATTTTGTAATAATTTTTGCAATATTTTTAGAATTTTGGAAAAAGTTTGTATTTTTAAGAATTTTTGAAATATTATTGGAATTTAGAAAATATTTAAATATTTGATTTTATTCTAATATTTGGAATATTTTTGGCATTTTGAAAAAGTTTGATTTTATTTAATTTAACAATATTTTTGGAATTTTGATTATAATTTTCCGGCAACGTATTGATGTTTCGTGTTAGTTTTGTAAGAAATTTTTAAACAGAGATAAAAAATACTTGTACTTTAACAAAGAGTTATGTTTGATGTACATCGCTGCCCAAAACTAAAAACCATGTCCTCATAAAAGTTTTTTGCCGAAAACTATATCAAAATCTTTAACCCAGACCGAAGTCTTGATATCTCAGAGCTTGAGATTTCAGCCCCTCCATATTTTATTGTTTTAGCTTTTGAATGTCGTTACATTTAATATTATTATTTATCGGCGTATTTTCGGCTTATTACCGGCCTATACTAATATTTGGGTGTCTTTTCGGTCTATGTTGTCGAATTAAAATATTATCGGTGTATTATCGGTCCGCATAAAACATTTGAATACTAATATGTCGGCGTCTTTTCGGCCTTTTATCGGCCTCTAGTAATATTTGGGTGTATTTTCGGATATAAATCGGTTTATCGGCCTCTTTTTGGTGTCTTTTCGGACTGTTATTTTCACCCGGGTTCAAATAGTGAAAGAATTTTTCAAATAGGTGCAGTGGTTTTGGAGATTATCAAATACGAACAAACAAACAAACAAACACTAATGCAATTATTTTACGAACGGTTACCAAAGTTTCAAAAAAATCGGATAATGTCGGTTTCAAATTTCGCGTCTTGATTCGATTTTCCATAAAATATAAAAAGAAATTACGTATAAAAGGCAGTACATATTAAGTACAGGTTTGAGTGCAGAGAAATTTGTTTGTGTCACCTCTTAGTGTGTTTATATTCATCCATCCATCCGTCAAATGAGGTGTAACACAAACGAGGTGCAACACAAACGACACTGTCGTAGGAATAAGAATTACGTTAATATAAAAACTAAGCTAGGCTTATTAATATGTATATGAGCAATTTCACGAAGATTCAACAACGTTTTGACTTGACCCTTTTAATTTTGATTATTTTTTGTTTATAGATAGTCTTTGATAATTAAAAAATACAAGTTCTCTTAGAATTTTTTTTTTCGACCAGGGGTCTTCACAGGGTGCCCCTCAATTTTTGTTATTTTGTGATGTGAGTGCATTTTGAAGAGCGATTGTAGAAAAACTACTCAACCGATTTTCATAAATGATATGTCGTTGAATAGGTATTAGAACAAAGTTTTTAAAAATGTACATTGTTAATTTTTTGAAATAGTTTTTAACGGTGTAACATAAGAAAAAAATGGGGTAATTGAAAAAAAGATGGCATAGCCTTTTTTTTTTTTTTTTTTGTAAACTAAATTGAAGCTTATTTTATATCTAACAACTTGTGAAAGTTTGGGACTAGCGTCATTTTTTGTTTTAGAGATAAAATTCGTTGTGCATATGACTGTCGGGAATCAGTTTTTTTTGTTCTGAAGGAAAATTATAAAAATGGCGATTATTAGATTCAGATTTTTTTTTTATGTTAAATATCAAATATTTTATTATTAAATGAACTTTTTAAAAAGCAATTTCAGTCAAGTTCAGCAAAATTTTGCGACATTTTGACTCGACCCTTTTTAATTTAGTTTATTTTTAGTTTATAGATAGCCTTTGATAAATGAAAAATACGGCTTCAAGTAGAATTTTTTTTAAATATAGACCAAAATAAACCAAATTAAAAAGGGTCGAGTCAAAATGTCGAAAATTTTGCTGAACTTGACTGAAATTGCTTTTAGGTAGATTTCATATAAAAATCTACCTATTGGTATGTGCTTCATCTCGGAATTTCGGAAAAATTTTGGTGCCAAACGACTATATATGATAAGCGGAGACGGAAAATCAAAATGAAAAAAAAATTTATATATATATATATATATATATATATATATATATATATATATATATATATATATATATATATATATATATATATATATATATATATATATATATATAACGATATGAGATATAACGGAATTTGGCGGCACTCTCACGGCAAATAATGTCTTGGACAAGTTCGTGAACTGGCCATATCCGGGTACCAGTTAAGCGGCTAGAGCCTAAAATGTCGAATAATCTAGGGCGCTATAACTTCCGTTTGAATCATAATATTTTAATAAAATTTATAAATATTAAATATTTGAACATATTTCTATCATTTTTATCCAGATGACCACTTTGGCGTTTCAGGTTCCTCAAAAATCAGCTGTTTTAAAAATTTACTAAACTTTGCTACCCTTGATCTAGCTGAAATGGCCAAGCTCATATTTGAAAACTTTTTTTCACGTACTTAAAATATAAATGTTTCCATAATTTTCAAAAATAATAGTTTAAGTCTAACGGTTGAGACATTACGGCTGTTGAAATGAAAACAAACGCAAAAGGCAATGCTTTCATCATGTTTCAGTTTATGTTATTTAAATTCATCTTAGCTTTTAAACATATTTTTCAACTATAACCTCAAAAAATTTCAGCTTTCTAACCCAAAGGGTTCCATTTTTATAAGCATTATAATGCCACCCTTACAAGAAAAATATCAACCCATTTAATACCATAGAAAAATTATCAAAATCTCTTTTGTTTTTATTTTTTTTACTAAGTAACCGTTTGAAAAAAGATTAAATAAGAACAAAAAAACACAACAACAAAAGATGATTTTGAAATAAAATTGTTTGATAATGTTATAAATTATGTGTGATGGTATAATTGTAGTTGTGACGTAGTTCATTTGATCTTTGGTGGATTTAATATGTTATTAAAAGTAGTTTAAACCAACTTAAATAAAACTGTTCCGAAATTGTATTGATGGAGTTAGTTTTTTGAATTATCCTAATAATTATATAATTTTTTATTGTCGATATTATTATCGATAATTTTTTTGAATTATTCTGTTTCTACTTATATTAGGTAGATTTCATATAAAAATCTACCTATTGCAATGACCGTCATCTCGGAATTTCAGAAAAATTTTGATGCCAAACGACTATATATGTAAAGCGGAGACGGAAAAACAAAAAAAAAAAAAATTATATATATATATATAACGATATGAGGTATAACGGAATTTAGCGGCACTCTCACGGTCGCATTTTTCAACCTAGACCAAAAGTTTTTTCTGAGCGTGTTGCGGCAAACAATCTCTTGGATAAGTTCGACAACTGGCCATATCCGGGTACAGGTTAAGAGTCTAGAGCCTTAAAACTGTCAAAAACAAAGCGTTATAACGGCCCTTTGGGGCAAAATATGTAAACAAAATTTATAAATATTAATTATTTGAACACATCTCTATCATTTTTTAAAAAGCCAGACATCTGCAACAAAAGGTTCTTTAGCTATCTGCAATAAACTGTGTGAAGTACAACGGCATTTAGCGGTACTTTCACGGTCGCATTTTTTCACTTACGCTAAAAATATTTTCTGGGTATGTTGCGGCAAACAGTTTCCTGAATATGTTTGACAATTGGCCATATCGGGGTACAGGTTAAGTGCCTAGAGCCCAAAAACTGTATAAAATAATGTTTATTTTTAAAGTTAGTTTAATACTTCTGTTTTTAATTAGTATTTTTTATAAAGTAATCTGATAAATCCGATTCTAAATGCACACATAACTGTCTGATCCTGAAATCTACCTATTTCTAGCGGATATACCTGCCGCTCGGACTTTTTAAAAAGTTCATTTAATAATAAAATATTTGATATTTAACATAAAAAAAAAATCTGAATCTAAAAATCGCCATTTTTATAATTTTCCTTCAGAACAAAAAAAAATGATTCCCGACAGTCATATTCACAACGAATTTTATCTCTAAAACAAAAAATGACGCTAGTCCTTAACTTTCACAAGTTGTTAGATATAAAATAAGCTTCAATTTAGTTAAAAAAAAAAAAAAAAAAAAAGGCTATGCCATCTTTTTTTCAATTACACCATTTTTTCTTATGTTACACCGTTAAAAATTATTTCAAAAAATTAACAATGTACATTTTTAAAAACTTTGTTCTAATACCTATTCAACGACATATCATTTATGAAAATCGATTCAGTAGTTTTTCTACAATCGCTCGTCAAAATGCACTCACATCACAAAATAACAAAAATTGAGGGGCACCCTGTGAAGACCCCTGGTCGAAAAAAAAAAATTCTAAGAGAACTTGTATTTTTTATTTATCAAAGACTATCTATAAACAAAAAATAATCAAAATTAAAAGGGTTAAGTCAAAACGTTGTTGAATCTTCGTGAAATTGCTCATACATATTATATAGCTATCTGTTGTAATTTACTAAAAAGAAGTGTGTTAAGCACTTAGCGATAATTGAACACGTTTTATTTTTTATTTGCAGGCCGATTACACTTCCAAATTAAAAGGTGCAGGTGATAAGTTGGTGGTACTAAATTTCTTTACTACCGAGTGTGGACCATGTAGAACTATGGATTCTATCTTAGAAGATTATGATGCTACATATGGCGATAGCATGTTGATATTAAAGGTAAGCAAATAAATTTATCATTATCAATAAACGTTAAATCCAACAACAAAGTTTCAATCGTTCATCAGTTAAACATTATAATTTTTATCCATCACTATCAATTTTTAAAAGCATGGAGGGTTCAGTTTTTTTATTTGTAAACTTTTGTTAATTTTTGATCTTCGGGTGTGACAACTCCGCGTACTCCAGAGTCCAGTCACTACTATATGGCATACAAGGTTACGTGAGATATCACATCCCTCTAGCAATAACAGTAAGATATCACTAGCCGAGGTAATATCTAAGAGGGGCTATCTGATCTGTATTCAGTCAACGATAGCACCTTCAATCTTAGCTATAGAATATTTCTTGATGATAATGTGCATTTGCTTGCACCAAGAAATGAGCCTTCATATAACTCTGTATGCGGTCTTTAATCATAGCGGAAGATAGTGCGTCACATTTTTTGTTTTTTTCTTGCAATTTTTAAAAAAAAAATTGCACTTTCCTTCTTATTTTATTTTTATTTTGTCCATCCTATTATGAAACATTGGCTCATCTATACCATATTTTATTATGTAATGGGCTTTATTGTGTAGTTATCCATGCTTAAAAAACAAAACAAAAACAAATTGATTCAATCAACACTTCAGAACCCATTATATTGTTGGAACTAGGTCTTAAAAGGTTTTATATGTTGTTGTGGCACAAATTAGGCGCATCCCATTGAATTACAAACTTACTAAAATTTTCTTTGGTCTACACGACGACTTCGATTAAATTGTAGTTATAATTGACTTATTTGCATCTGTTTAACGTTCCATTTGTGATCTACTCAAAAGCTGCTTTGAGCAGCTAATTCGTTCCAAAGAACGCATCTATTGTAGTTCTTACTACACAATATATTTTATTTGGAAAAAAATTAAATTGGTTTAAAGATAACTAACTCAAGCAATTAAGGTAATTCAATTTAAAGCGTGGTTCAATTTAGATTACTTGACTGTAGTGTCTGTACCGGTGTTATTAAGTTTTCATTCATTCATTTTTTTTCTTTGTTTTTAGGTCGATAATGATGAACGTGAAGATGTAGTGAAGGAATCGAATTTGCAAATTCGTAGTGTGCCAACGGTTGTTTTTATTAAAAATGGAGAAACTTTCGAAGAAGTTACTGGTGTTAACCCTAGCAAACTTCAGCGAATTATCGAGAAGCATACTGGTTTATTTGAATAAATCAAAAGTTTTAAAAATACATTATAATTTTTAAACGTTAAGTAAATTGCAAAATAAAAAACATTTATTTGTATCACAAATGAACTTACTGTTTCTTAAGACATACTTGAAAATCACAAGTGGCTCATTCAAAAATCGGAAATGTAAATTTTATTATTGATGTCTAACAGTAAGTATGCTCTAATATTAATGCTATGTGTATTTTGCTATCAGAATTGTTTAACTGTTGTTTCGTTGTTAGGGTTCCGTTTTTTATAACGTACGTCGTACCCTATTGGTGAGAGTACAACGTGTTTTTCGCATTATATCGATTATTTCGTAAACCATTAATCCTATTAACCTAAGATTTGAGGTGCCTATAAAACTAACCTATCCACATAAGATGACGGGTTGTAGTATTTGTTTATTTTAGCTCGTTTCCAGAACTTCGTAAAACGAGGTTACTGGGCGTGAGGGATAGATCTTAAGAAAAAAACTTGATATTTGTGCGCAGTCTGCTTCTGTCTCGTTCTGCGGCAGCTCTGGCCAGAGGGAAAATGGTCGTGTGTTTGATTCATGGGCATTTAAAATACCTACATCGATTTATTTGGAGCAGACTGAAGACGATATTTAAAAGAAAGTTAGATATATCGGGACTAGCGACTAGTTAGCGGGTAATCGACGAGAAAATTTAATAAAGCGGCTGTAGATACACGCGGTCCGTCTCCATCTCAACCTACATCCACACCGATCCGTAGCTACGTAAGCTTCTAGTCATAATTATAATTCATTGCTGTCTTCGGGTCTCATCATCAGAGCTCCACGGAACTTCTACCACAACATGGCGAAGTATTTACTTTTAGTCAAAAAAAAAATTTCATTTGTTACACCTGCCATTAAATTGACAGGAAAATAACGAAAATAATTCTTATAGAAACCAACCTTAATTATATCCACTAATCGTATCACTTATAATTATTAATGATTGAGATGAATGCACAGATACAACAAAATTAGTCCATACACTGAAAATAACAGAGACAAAAAAAAATTTCGTATTTTAATTACAGTAAACAAAAAGTTAATTTATTCGTCACATTAATTCATTGAATATTTGATAACTTTTAGAAATTGGAAAATTCTATGTTTCATAGAATAATTAATATGTTATATTAATAAAATGGAAATAAATATTGCTTGATAATAATAGAATTTGGTTGGAGTCTATTTTATTTAAAATGCCCACTCTGTAATATTATGGAAAGATTGATTGCAATTTAAGATGTAATTAATGAAATATTAACCAATACAAACAGAAATATTATGTAATTATAAGTAAAAACAAAAAAAAATAATTTATTCGTCCGTTTGCAAGCGAGTTCATCAGCCCAACACTCATACAACGAAACTGAATCAAGCGATTCCAACCTGAACCTTAGAAAAAAAAAACAAAAACAAAATACAACTCAAAAACAAATTTTGCCGCCTTTTACGATCCTAGAACAGGTTATATAAAATTTTCATATAGGAAATAACACCGAAAGATCAAGTTCATTACACGCGGTAATTTGATTTAGATTTGATTTAAACACCGTTGAAGTACTTCAACGGTCGTTTCAGCAAGTAATTGCAATCAACTGAATTCAATCACGGCGCGGAACTTAAGGATCTTATCAAATCAAATTTTTTCTACTCAATCTACAGTCAGGACTCTCCAAAACAAACATTTTACTCTCTTACATCTCCCGTATTCCCGCCAAAAATTTTCCTATCATTTCATAATAACTGTATAAACAACAATTAATCAAAAAGCACATCCAGTTTGCTTCTTCCTCAAATTAATGTTTTTGTCTTCATTGTAATTATTTACATGTTAATTTTGGATCTTCTATAGCTATACTATCATCTATCATGATCGTATAGATTATAGTTAATCAACAAAATGTTATTTGTTTGTTTTCGAGAAAGTTTAATGAAAGAAGCATATATGTAAAATATGTCAAGTGATTAGAAATTGGGGCGAGAAAAACAGGAGACATGTGGAAGGTGGTGATATGGTGATACCAGGAAACATGATGAAGGTGGCATTTCCGTTACAGGTGTAGTAAAACCATTTACATAGTTTTCCTACAACAACTGCCAAACTAGATTCGCAATATCTTCCAAATTCCTACCAATGAATATAAAAACAATTGACCTAAAACTCTATTAAAGACAAATATTACCTACCTAAAATTAAAAACAAATATTTCATAAAATATTTTTATCTGGGTTATTTTCAAATATTTGTTAACATTGTGTAATTTAAATAAAATCAATTCGCGACATTGGCACTAAATAAAATTCTATTAAAAACAAAGTCAGTGTGTCAATTGTTTTAATATAAATTAACCAACAATAATTAATTCCAACGAGTAATCATTTTTTAATTATATAAGTAAAATTTTAATTAATAATCAGGGAGTCAATTTTAAAAAACCAATCAACCAGTCAGAGTCAATTTTACATAATAAATCAAACAAGTGAGTCAGTAAAACTTAAAACTAAGCGGTCAGTTTTTTTCACACAATTCAAGTAAATTAGTCATTTTCTCAACTCAAGTAAATTAGTCTCATTCATTTTTCAAAGCAACAGTTAAATGAAAATTCAGTACCATAAATCATAATTAATAATCCTATGATCAGCGAATAAAATAACTTTAAGTGTATCATTATAATAAGTGGGTCTCTGTAAATTTGATCTAAAATAAAAAATAAAGAAGAAAAACAGAAAACGGGCTGTAATTTTGAGAACATCTAATTATATAAGATAAAGTGGTAATAACATTAGTAGTGTTCCTAGCTGCATTACAGTTCAGTTTTTAGGGTTCCGTTTTTTATACGGAGCACTATTGGTGAGAGTACAACGTGTTTTTAACATTATTTCGATTATCTCGTGAACCATTAATCCGATGAACTTAAAATTTGAGGTGCTTATAAAACTATAGTTATGACTTAATGGATTAGAAGCCAAACCATTCCAATATGTAGAATCAACTGAACAGCTTTCACTTAATTATAAATTTGTGATTACGCTTTAATTTCATTAAAAAATTTTATTTTAATAATTTTAATACTTTTATCATTCTAGTATTTTTATAATTTTAACATTTTATAGTTTTAATATTTTATTCAAAGAACTGTTGCCTCATCTGAAGCCAAAATTAATCTAATAATATTTTTATATAATTCAATTTTTATAATGTTTTTTCTTATATTCTATTTACTGGGTAAATACATTTACATTGTTGTAATCAACTTGTATATAATAATAATATAACCGCACATAATATAAAAGTCATATTTATTTATTTAATATCGATGCACACACAAAACGCATACCAATTACATGACTTTATATTTTATAAGACAAGGTTTATGTGTTGTTACACAACTAACTTATCCACACAAGATGGTGGGTTAAAAAATAAATAAAGTTGTGTTCGTTTGTTTTAAGGAGGTACGATGTAAAGCCTTTGAAAACATACATTTTTTTATCGAGACGAGTAGGGTATCATATGAAAGGGCTTCATTTCAGCATTATTTAAAAATATATTTTGGAATTTTACACCTCACCATTTTTTGTATAATTTTGAAAAATGACGTTTTCTGGATGTTTTATTGCCACGAATAACTCCGACCCTACTTCATCGAAAATCTTGAAATATATTTGGAATGATAGAAAATTGAGTAGGTTTTTAATGAAAAATATAGAAAAGTGGCAGATACTCATAACTATATTTATTAAAGGGGTGGGAATGTTAAGGGGTAAAAACATCATTTAAAACCAGGTCATGTGGGGTGTCATTTGAAAGAGCAGTTGATTTTTAAAATATTGCTTTTTTTTAGAATTTTGCAATGCATAGTTTTTGAGTTATTATCAATAAAGTGACACAAAAAGTTGGTCCCCCCCCTTGCATTTCCAGCCTAATTAACAGCAAAATCTGAAAAAATTCATAGAGACAGGAAGTTTGATAAACTCTGAACGAAAAATATAGCGAACTCTCAAATAATTATATTTTTGTGCTTTTAAGGGATTGGGGTGGGGAAGGGTGAAAAAAAACTTTTTTGACCCAAGCGAGTGGAGTGTCATTTGAAAGAGAACCAAATTTCAGAAACTTTGCAATTTTTTTTAGAATTTTGTGGTACACAGTTTTTGAGTTATTCTGAAAAATGTGCAAATTCCAGACCGTTTCACCCCCCCCAAAAATTGAAAAAATTCATAGAGACAGGAAGTTTGCTATATTTTGAACGAAAATTATAGCGAACTCTCAAATAATTATATTTCTGTGTGTTTAGGGGATGGGTGTAAGGGGGGTAAAAAAAAACTTTTTTGGACCCAAGCGAGTGGGGTATCATTTGAAAGAGCACTAAGTTTCCAAAACATTGCAATTTTTTTAGAATTTTGCGGTACACAGTTTTTGAGTTATTCTAAAAAATGTGCAAATTCCAGACCGTTCCCCCCCCCCTACGTTTCGACACTGATTGACAGAAAAAATTGAAAAAATTCATAGAGACCAGAAGTTTGCTATATTTTGAGCAAAAATTATAGCGAACTCTCAAATAATTATATTTCAGTGTGTTTAGGGGATGGGTGTAACGGGGGTAAAAAAAACTTTTGTTGACCCAAGCGAGTGGGGTATCATTTGAAAGAACACTAAATTTCCAAAACATTGCAATTTTTTTTAGAATTTTCCGGTACACAATTTTTGAGTTATTCTAAAAAATGTGCAAATTCCAGACCGTCCCCCCCCCCCTACGTTTCGACACTGATTGACAGGAAAAATTGAAAAAATTCATAGAGACAGGAAGTTTGCTATATTTTGAACGAAAATTATAGCGAACTCTCAAATAATTATATTTCTGTGTGTTTAGGGGATGGGTGTAAGGGGGGTAAAAAAAAACTTTTTTTGACCCAAGCGAGTGGGGTATCATTTGAAAGAGCACTAAATTGCAAAAAGCACCAAAACATTGCAATTTTTTTTCAGAATTTTGCGGTACACAGTTTTTGAGTTATTCTAAAAAATGTGTAAATTCCAGACCGCCCCCCCCCTACGTTTCGGCACTGATAAACAGAAAAAATTTAAAAAATTCATAGAGACAGGAAGTTTGCTATATTTTGAACGAAAATTATAGCGAACTCTCAAATAATTATATTTCTGTGCGTTTAGGGGATGGGTGTGGGGAGGATAAAAAAACTTTTTTGGAACCAAACGACTGGGGTGTCATTTGAAAGAACACTTAATTTAAGAAACATTGCAACATTTTTTAGAATTCTGCGATGCACAGTTTTTTAGTTATTGATAAAAAAAGTGCTATTTTAAGTGTATGTATACCACCCTATATTTCGACGCTGATTTATAGAACAAATATTCCCTATTTAGACCATTAAAATACTGGTTAAATCTTTCTTTAGCTAACATAAACAGCTACGGATAAGATTTAACCTCAAGTAACATTTTTGATCAATGTAGATGTGATTGACATTTACGATTGACGTTTACGATTAAACATTTATTCTGTTATGCGTCCATAGTCTGGCGATATAAAGACTTTACAACATAACTTTATGTCATTTATATTTGATATTGTGTTCTTTTACATTCACGGAACCCTTGGCGAGTGAATTTTATTCGCACTTGTCCGACTTTTTTTTATAATTAGTGTTGTGAACCTAAGTAATTGCAGTACATTCAATTATTTAGTAGTGTTGAAGCCATTTGCACTACAGTAGTGTTAGGAATCTAAGTAATTGCACTACATTCAATTATTTAGTAGTGTTGAAGATATTTGGTACTACACAGGGTTCAGAAGTAAAAGAAGTTGTTTCCGTTTGTTTTTTGGTACGAAGAAAAATTATAAATGCCAGAATGGCGATCTATTTTTTTTGGGGATTCGAAGTCTGATTGTTGTAAAAAGATCACGTTGTACTTTAAAACCATTAAGATCATAGTTTAGCTTTCTATAAATCAGTAAAGATATTATTTAAACTTAAAAATGTGCCAATTCGCTAGATTTTCAAAGAAATAAAAATAGAAAAAAATTTAATTTCTGTTTGCTAAACAAATAATCCTTCGATGATTCGATTAATGTTTGTTAAAATGGTGTGGCTATAAATAATTTTTATATGGGCAAATAAGAATAAATGTATAATGTGTTTAAAAAACCAAAAGAAAATGTTCTATTCTTTTTTTTATTTGTGTGATCAAACTAATTCCATGATGGTGGCTGTAGTTTTTTTATAGTAAAACTAAAGAAGTACAAAAAAATAAGAAAGGAAAATGAATACACCGAAACCACTATAAGTGTATAACTTACAACCGAGTGTTACAGGGGGGTTGATCTCCATGAGAATTTGAGGACAATAAATGTAACATTCTTTTCGTGACAAACTAAGAAGAAATTAAAACTATTGGAAAGACAGGATTATTTTCATCACTAATATTTTTATATATTATATATCGGAACACTATCAAGAAATTTTATTACATATATGTTACATATATGTTAAACGAAGTAAACTGGGCCATCAATCAACCAGCAGTCGTAAGTTAAGTTTTTGTTTTATTATTTTTGATAAACATGTATATATATATTGATTATTACTGTTGAATTTGTTAGGATGATAGGTTAAAGAAAAGTTTTTTTTTAGAGATTCCCGATTTCAAATTCGTCGCAAAGGGCGATCCGTTATCCCGTGGTTTTTTTTTATTATATGTAAGTTTGTGGAAAAAGTCCGAAGCAACAGAGTGGCTCTGAATCAGGGCCAATAAATAAGAAGTGGCACGCCAAACTAAAGGACCCTTTAAAATTATAGTTTTTGATACACCGTAATAATAACGGTGATTATTTTTGGTGTTATTCTGGCTCAATTTTGAATTTTTTTTTTGGTGTAATTTGTGTATTAAACCAGTTTGTGTTTTTTTTATATAACCAGGTTTGGGGTTATAAAATTCACCATATAAATAAAATAATTATTGTAACAAATTATATTTTTTTAGGATAAACCGGTATTTGGATTGCTGGTTTTAAATTTAAATATTAGTAAAATATTAATATAATAATTAATATTAAAGGTTATATTAAAGGTTATTATATTAATATAATTAATATAATAACCTTTCATTGTTGAATTGTTGTTTTCGATTGATAGTCTTGACTAGAAACTTAGTCATAATTACAAGTTTTTCGTTAGTCTTGACTTTTAGTTGAGTTTTTGTGAAGTTATAATTGTTAGTCCTTTTTATTTTTAATTGTTTTAACGCAGGTTAGTTTTCCCAGTAGCTAGTTTATTTCTCATAAAATATTATTTCGCTCGCTGTTTAATTTACATCCCTCGAGTTACATCAAGTTTAGAATAATTCAACTGTTTGAGTAATTATTCCTTAAAGTAGTATGTATAATATTCATACTATTTTTGTTTCTTCTGATATTACGTTGTTAATTAGTGAATTGCTCAATATTGCTTCTACTTTTTTCATTTTTTGTTTAATTATTCATCTTATTAAATGGCGAACCTGACAATCAATTTTACTAACATAAGAGGTTTGAACATCAACCTTCATTCAGTCCATCATTATCTTCAAAGTTTCAAACCTGATATCGTCGGCTACAGAGCATTTACGTGTAACTACAATTTAGAAAAAAAAAGAAGCTCACAAAACGATTTATTGCGACTCTAAACAAGCTTTTAAAAAAAAGTTACTATCAATAATTAAAACAAATTGTTTTTTTTTTATTGATAAACAAATTTTATTTTTTTACTACTTGCATGAGAAATTTCAATTATTTACTCAAAAACCCAAGACAAAAGTTATTTTTCTCAGCTAAGGTTACTAATAATTATTCCCCACACCTAATAATAAGTATTTTAGCACCTTAGTAAATAATGAAAATATAATTTTTGTTCGTTTGTTAACTGAGTTCATCTTTGAATTTTTTTAGTTTCTTCCTAAAATAATAATAATATATTAAAAAATAATAAGCGTTTTGATTTTATTTTAATAATAATAAATAATGAATGAATGCAAAAACTTCTTTGCAACTATAGTTTAGTTTATTTGAAATTTTAATTCGTGTTAAACAGAATTCTGTTAAAATTTAGTTTAGTTGTGAGTTGTAGACTAAAAGATTTCTAAATTTGGCTCAACAATATTGAATAGATTTTCAATTCAATTCAATTCATGTCAAAAATAAATAAAAGCTATATTTTTTAATGCAAAGCATATGTGATTTTTATATAGTTTTAAGAAAATTAATTGAAAATAAATTTCTAACTAAGCAGCCCTGAATAATAAATATCCAATACGCAATCCAATGATATGATACACAATGTTTCACCAAATCAAAATTTTTATTTATTCACCATTTGCTTATTAATTGACATTTTATTTTGTGAATAATTAAGAGTTTTAGTGCATTTTTTATATCAAGTAGTAAAAAAAATAGTATATAAACCTCGGTGAAGTAAATTTTCTCCATTTCGGTGCTTAATTCGCTCGAAACTTCGTTTCTCGCGAATTAATATGCACCTCAATGTAGAAAATTTACTTTATCACCTCGGTATATAATGTACTATTTCAAGCTTGCTTAGAAGCGCAATAAATCGTTTTGTGAACTTGCTTTCCATTTTTTCTAAAATGTAGATACACCTACACGTAAATGCTTTGGAGCCGACGATATTCTTTTCTTAACTGAAACGATTATCAGTGACCGAGCTGTAACTCTTGATCATAGTAAATACCTTTGTCCACATTATGAACTTGAGTCCTCATTTTATTTCAAGCATGGTATTTGTGTATATATTAGAAACACCTCTTTACCATAATTACACATAGATCAGCCTACCAGAGTTCCTGATATTCCTGTACAAAATAGTAACTTGCTTGACTTGTTTTTAACAAATGATTCTTACCTGGTACAATTTAAAGTATCAGAACCTTTAGGTGGTTGAGATCATAATTTGATCTCTACTCAGTTAAATTTACAAATTCCAAAACAATTTAAAGCCAATCATCGTCTTGTTGGGGACTTTAAAGCTGCGAATTGAGATTTTTTTAAGCAGTTTACCTGAAAACGCAATTGTCTTACTGGTCAAGACCCTAACAAAGCTGCGTTAAATTTTTCGGAGGCTATTATTGAGGGTATGCAAAGTTTTATTCCCAATAGATTAACCGTTCCTAAGACTGATCTATGGTTTTCCAAAAAATGCAGAAAGGCAGTTAAAATTAGGAAAAAGGCAATTCAAAAATTCAATCAAAACAAAACTGATGAAAACCTTAGACAGTACCGAATTGAGAGAAATATATGTAGAAAACTAATAGATGCAGAAAAGGATCTCTTTAATAGGGAAAAAGCTAAATTTTTATTTAAATTTTCTGAACACCCTACTGGTTCACGAAATATCTATAAAGTGGTTAAGGCTGTTCAAGGCAATTTTTGTAAGTCTTCTCTACCTCCCCTAATTGATAGAGATATGCCGGTCATTGACCCAAAAGAAAAAGCTAGCCCTCTAGGAAATTATTTCTGTAAAAATTCTACACTAAAAGAACCCATTTTCTTACCTAAGCAGATTCCTAAAGTTTCGCACAACATGATGGGCATATAATTTTTTGTAAAAACATCATTCGAAAAATGCTTTTACAAATCAATTCTAACAAAGCTTCTGAACCAGATCTTATTCCTCCAATTATTTTGAAAACCTTTGCTAGGGAGTTAGCACCAATCCTCACTAAAATTTTTTATTTGCATATAAGAGAGGAGCTTTTCCCGAAATTTGGAAAATAGCAAGCGTACAACCCGTTCAAAACAAGGATAGTAAGACTGATCCAACAAATTACAGACCCATTTCAATTTTATCAGTTGTTTCTAAAATTTTTGAGAAATACATTAATTGTGTCCTTTAGGTTCAAAAACGATCTATTCCACTATACGAGTTTTCGAGATAAATGAAAAAAACTTTTTTTTTTAAATTATTTACAAAAACGATGATTTTATTGTTTAATTCATTTCTTTAGGCATTTTTAAATAATTTGTTTGAAGTGTAAAACAATGTAGGTAGTAAAATTAAGCTGGTATTTTAGAAATAATTTTGGAATAGACACGTTTTGAACTGTACACGATGGAATAGGTTCGTTTTGAAACACAGTACTGCCGGAAAAGGTATGTTTTGAAACTAACATTTTGATTGATCATTTGTTTTCTGCTAAATCGCTGGCTTTTCGAATTTTTAAACCAAAAATTTTTTAGCACGTTGATTGATTTTAGATAATACAATAAAATAAAATATTGACTTCTTAAATATCTATATTATAGATAAGTTTTATGTCTTTTTTAAATAAACAATAACGAAAAATCACATTTGAAACAAAATAAAATAAAAATTATAAAAATCACAATAAATTCAATCACATAATCTAATTCAGTAGGCAAAAAATAATAATATCACTTAAATTTAATATGTAAAAATTGCAGCAAAGACAATCATTATTAAATTCGTAATGCATCTTCCACTTCTATGTTATTGCAACATATAGGGTCGTTTTCATCAAAAGATTCAACAATTTGTTGATTATTGTTATTTATAATATTTTTGTAGAAGTTTAAATTCTGCATACTTCTCCAATTGCTACCAAAATATTTTTTAACAGTTTATCCACATCCGAAATTTTCGCCTCTTACACCTTTACACCATTAGGAATTATTGGAGCCATTCTTGTCAAATTTGCACCTCGTTTAATATTTGGTTTTGGTTCACCAATGTCTGATTTGTAAAATGGCTCTCCTCGTACTTTAATGATGCTGCGATTAGTTTTGGTTATTATAAACCGTTTGCTTGGGTTGAATTTGAAATGCCACGCAGATGGCGGCTTAATTGTTTTTGTGACTTCGGTTTTAAAATCCAGAATGGTACACGTTTCGCTGCCCAACCCAATTAAAGTACCGTGTTCTTTGTATATATTTAAATAATCTTTAAGCTCCACGATTGTTTCTTTCACTTTAATTTTTTTTTCAATTTGAGCGAAAACTCTGTCAGGGGGAATGTATGAATGTCCGGGAATCGGGAAAACCAACTCTATTTTTTTGACATTTCGTGGTGCAACCTTTAATAAAAAGTATTCGCACATTCCCACCATAATAGAATTTAGTTCTGGCCACCACATCCGTCGGCCACTAAGCGAACTGTGTCTATATTGTTTAGATTCCTGTGGCAAAGTCAATGGTAAACGGCCGAAGCTATTTCACTGGAGTCCTTGGTGTGAACATTCTCTGTCCAGTAATACAGAAAGACGTTGTCTGTTATGAGAGCAGAATGACCAGTTTCCACAACCATGCCAAATAAATACATATACAATTGGCGGCTGCAATATGCGGCTTGATCCGGCACTTTTGGCAACGGCATGTTTTTTGACAATCAAAGGATATTGTTAGTAGTCCATCCTTTTCTACGTTGAGAAGCGAGAAAAATGCTTTACTTCTGAGTTTATGAATTCGCTGCTGTATCATTAAATTTTTTCCGCGGCATTTTTTCGATTTTTATGCTTTTTTTGTACTGCAAGCATATGGAGCAGATGTCTGTGGCAGGCGTTTTGAATCCAAGATTAAAGTAGTTATTAAAAACAAGTCTAAAATAAATACTACTACTCTGATTGTCAGGATTCTCCTTATTAAATGGTCGCCACATTTTGTAAATCGAGAGATCGCCAGATAAGTATTGTCGTTTGGATATTTTACTTCAACAGTAATGAACTTCAAGCGTTTTATACTTTTGAATGTACTCAATTATTCTTGATTATTATTACGATATTCACGATTATTATGAAATAAAGGATTTTGGCGCCAAACGCACGTTTTGGAATAGGCATGTTTTGTTTTTTATCGACATGATTCTTATTGGAATAGATTGTTTTTGATTGCAAAATAAAATGGAATAGCTTTCTTTTGTTTAAAAAGTTATGACGTAATAGATTGCTTTTGAAACGTAACTGAAATTTGTTACCCAATTTTCTCAGAAATAGATAAGTATTTTTGAATTTTCATTTTACGTATACTTGCAGTTTAATGGAAAGAAACGAAATCAATTAATAACACAAAAATTTTAAAAAGTGGAATAGATCGCTTTTGAACCAAAAGGACACAATTTTAATATAATGAGCTTCTTAGAGTCTTCCAAACCACTAAATGAAAGACAATACGGGTTTCGAAAAGGAAGAGCGACGGGAGATTTACTTTCCTTTGTCACTCATGTGTGGAACAAGTCGCTTGAAAATCATGGCGAGACTTTCGGTGTTGCTCTTGAAATTGCCAAAGCGTTTGATAAAGTTTGGCACAACAATCTTATTTACAAATTAAGATAACTAAATGCAGGAGTTCCTCAGGGTTCGGCTTTATCACTAACTCTCTTTTTTATTCCTATTAACGATTTGTTAGATTCAACAATTAGTCCTATCCATAGTTTTGCTGATGATAGCACGCTTCATGCGTCTCCTGAAACCCCTAAATTATATTCACCTTCAGCGCTTAATAACTGTAGATCAAATTTGATAGATTCATTAAACCATGACCTTAAAACTATTTTAGATTGGATGCTCGCTAATAGCGTTGAATTCAATACGAGCAAAACACAGACCTGTCATTTTTCAAGATTATCCACCCTTAATCCGTTTCCATTAAAGTTCGACTCTAAAGATCTTGTAGAGAAAGAATCTGTTAGACTTCTAGGAGTTGAAGTTGAAAATAATCTGAAATGGAATTCTCATATTTTTAACCTAGCTGAGAATGCTTTTCAAAAATTGGGCTTTATGGGACGATGTCGTAAGTTTTTTAGTAGCTTCTATTAATTTCATTTATATGTCCCTGCATGGAGTACTGTTCTCACATATGGAGTAGAGCTTATTATAGTAATTTGAAGTGTCTAGATTCTGTTCAGCGCAGAGCTACTAAACTGATGGGCAACTCAACTCTTACTAATGAGCCTGATTCTTTACAGCACAGACGAAATGTTGCTGATCTGACAATATGGGATTAAATCAATTTTACCTGAACTAGCAAACCTATCGCGTAACACCAGAGCAAATGTTGAAGCCTATCATTTTACGGTTTATATAAAAAGGTGCAGAACTGTTGCTTTTCAACGTGATTTTTTCAACAAAGTCTCTCATCTCTGGAACGCCTTACCTTCATGGGTTTTTCCTGATAGCTTTAATCCTCAAAATTTTAAAGTTAGCGTCCATAATTTTCTTAGAGACACTCAATTTATTCAAACTTCATCCTAATCCCTAGTTGGCATGGTATCTTCGGATATTCAGAGACGTTGATTAATAATTTATTATAATTAACACTTAACACACAGTTAAAAAAAAATTGAATATGTAATGCAAATTGCTACACATATAGGTCCTACGGGAGTTTCCATTACAAAACAATACAAAGCTTGCAATATAAAGTTAAACTAAAGCTCTTTGCATCAATATTTAACAGAGTACTTGGAGTAAAATAAAAAACTTGTTGTTTAAAAATGTCTGTTATTTGCATTAAATAAATTGCGCGCAACATTTTTTAGTATGACAATTTAATGCAAATTACATCATAATTTCGAGATACTTTAATTATTACGCACCTGCCTAAATTAATCAAATTAAAATAAAAAAATTACAACGGAAAAAATTAAAACATACATACCACCTTAATCACTATTATGTTATAGACTTTCAGCTGAGAAGCGATAACTAAAACATACATGAAACGATTTAAACTATATATTTTTAAAAAGGATAATACTCTAGTGAATTTTAAAATTTCATTAATGTATTAAATTGCAGCAAGGTGCATTAAAACTTCTAGCTGTTCTATAGAAATAAATTATGATGCAAGAGTTGTTTTAAATTTTATAGAAATACATTGAAATTAGGTTTAATGCAACATTTACTTTACAATTAAATAATAACCTGCAACGCATAGCTCCTGTTGCAAGACTTGCTTTAAATATTGCAGTTACTTTTTCAACTGTGCATGCCTAACTTAGATTAAAAAAAAAGTTTTAAGATACTGCTAATGGTGATTGCTAGCCTTACCCTTCTAAGAATGGTGACCATTAATTATTCTTTGGCAATTTTGAATACCCTGCAATTTTGGAGATTTTGAATAAAACCACATTTATATAGTTACTTTATGGCGTCAAACAAGTAAAACTAGCATAAACACATAATACATTCCAATGGGATAGGTAAACATCCTTATGAATAAATATTGTTTAGTTAAAGCTACAAAAATTTACTATGTTTCAATTGTAACATTAAAAATGTGTACATAGTGGACACAAAGGTCTTATTCAAACGCATTTCATTATCAGTTGGCGGCAAAAAGTGTTAGCCTGTCAATCTTATAGGCAAACATTTACATGTCATTTAGTCACATTTTTTAAATAAAAATTTTAATAAAATAAATAAAATAAATAAAATAAATAAAATAAATAAAATAAATAAAATAAATAAAATAAATAAAATAAATAAAATAAATAAAATAAATAAAATAAATAAAATAAATAAAATAAATAAAATAAATAAAATAAATAAAATAAATAAAATAAATAAAATAAATAAAATAAATAAAATAAATAAAATAAATAAAATAAATAAAATAAATAAAATAAATAAAATAAATAAAATAAATAAAATAAATAAAATAAATAAAATAAATAAAATAAATAAAATAAATAAAATAAATAAAATAAATAAAATAAATAAAATAAATAAAATAAATAAAATAAATAAAATAAATAAAATAAATAAAATAAATAAAATAAATAAAATAAATAAAATAAATAAAATAAATAAAATAAATAAAATAAATAAAATAAATAAAATAAATAAAATAAATAAAATAAATAAAATAAATAAAATAAATAAAATAAATAAAATAAATAAAATAAATAAAATAAATAAAATAAATAAAATAAATAAAATAAATAAAATAAATAAAATAAATAAAATAAATAAAATAAATAAAATAAATAAAATAAATAAAATAAATAAAATAAATAAAATAAATAAAATAAATAAAATAAATAAAATAAATAAAATAAATAAAATAAATAAAATAAATAAAATAAATAAAATAAATAAAATAAATAAAATAAATAAAATAAATAAAATAAATAAAATAAATAAAATAAATAAAATAAATAAAATAAATAAAATAAATAAAATAAATAAAATAAATAAAATAAATAAAATAAATAAAATAAATAAAATAAATAAAATAAATAAAATAAATAAAATAAATAAAATAAATAAAATAAATAAAATAAATAAAATAAATAAAATAAATAAAATAAATAAAATAAATAAAATAAATAAAATAAATAAAATAAATAAAATAAATAAAATAAATAAAATAAATAAAATAAATAAAATATGTAAAATAAATAAAATAAATAAAATAAATAAAATAAATAAAATAAATAAAATAAATAAAATAAATAAAATAAATAAAATAAATAAAATAAATAAAATAAATAAAATAAATAAAATAAATAAAATAAATAAAATAAATAAAATAAATAAAATAAATAAAATAAATAAAATAAATAAAATAAATAAAATAAATAAAATATGTAAAATAAATAAAATAAAATAAATAAAGTAAATAAAATAAATAAAATAAATAATAGTACATTATTTAATTAGGAGCTAAAGTGATACTTTTTGTGTTGAGTCTATAGTTTGACAATTATAGACGAAACACAAAAAGTCACTTTAGCTATTTTTTGGCAACGTTTAAATTTTTTATAAATATGAAATTAATACATCAAACTTTTTATAAATATGAATTTGTATCGTCATAATTACTTCCAAAAAAGAGAAAAAAACATTTAAATTTGTATGAATAAAATTTTTTTATCAAAGCAGCCTTTTCAAAATTTCATAATATGAGAATCAACTTATTTTTTGTTGTCATGGTTATACAATATGTTTGAAAAAATAACAATCTAACATATAACAAATGCTACTTTACAGCCTCCGTAATATAAAATAAAAATGGCGTTACTTTTGCTGTCGCTAGACGTTACTTTTGCTGTCAGGCTAAAGAGTAAGACTTTAGCTAACTCCCTAGCGGCAGTAAAGTTAAACTTTACAGCCGTTTGCCGAAAAAATAAATTTTGTTATTGAAAACTCAATATCGTATAGGATAGCCCTTTGTTGGAGTCTTTTTATTCAATAAAAAAGACAGAAGAATAAGAAAAAGGAAAATAACGGTTTATTTAGGTTTCTTTTTATACAGATATCTTCCTTTTTATTCGTTGTTACAATAATTCAATAAAAAACCGGTTAAAGCCAATACTTAAGTCTTAAACGTTCAATAGAAATAGCGTTTGAATTTGGAAAGAACAAATAATTTAAGTGATACAAGCTAAATTTTTAATGGTAAATTAAGATACGTTTATTTTAAAGTCATTGTTATTTAGTGCACTTATAACACAAATCCTTTGAAACTATAACCTAAACCAACCACATCAATCTTCAAACAAAAAAGGATATAAAAAATCTTATTACCACAAAATGCCAAATTAGTTAATTGAATCAACAAGTGTTACGTAAGTCGACCACAGTTTTATAGCAAATAAAACAAATTTGTTGGTTGAATTTTCTTCTACTTAATGAACATATAAATTATAAAGCTCGCCTCATTTTATTTTGAATGGCATTGTAGTCATGGTCGTAAGAACCTTATTTACATATATTTACTTAAAATTCTGAAAAACAAAAAACATTTTAGCAAAAAAAAACATTCCATGATTGTAATTTTGCATATTCTTTTGTTACAAACAAAAAGCACCTCGAACATCTCATGCTAAGTACAACTTTAATTTTTATAGTAAAGAAAGAGAGTAAAATTCTCTATCGTTTTTCTAAATAACAATTTATTTAACATCCTTCCCATTCTCCTTGAAGCTTTGAAGAACATTATATAAGAATAAACAAAACTTAAGATGACAAAATCGCAAAAAAAGTTATGAGGCAAATATAAGAAATTCAATAAAAAAAAAGATGTTTTAAATTCCTGGAACCGAATTTGACTCGGTTAATATATTTTTTGTGGGCAAAAACAAATATCGATGTGCTTTATCCGATTTTGCGCATTATGTCAATTGGTGGGTTCTCCTAAATTTGATACTATTGTAAATTTTTTAAAGGGAATCCGTAAGTAGACATCGAATGTGGAATGAATTTTAGGCTGACCTTGAACTTAAATTGTGATTCTACAGTCAATATTTTATATCTATATTTTGTTTCTTTAATTAATTTTTGGTTATCTTCGCTGACTAATTGCGAAGCAAATTGTTATTAAGTTATAGATCACTACAAAAGTCACTAAGTGCACCCACTAAGTCACTAAGTCCATCCAAATAACTCCAATCATTGGTTTGAACTGATACAACCAGGGAAGAATTGCCATCAATCCGCAAAATAAGTATTTTTGTTTTCTTAAAGGCGTGCTTATACAAATATCAAAAAGGCTATGGATACTAAACCCAAATCATGCCTTATTTTTACAACTAAAATTTAATTTTTTGCCCAGGTTTGTAGTTGTTGAAATTTTATGAATTTTTCTTACCAGCCGTTGTCATGACAACTCATTACGCACTAGTGTGTTATATTATGTTACGCTACTTAAGTGATTTTATTGTAATAAATAAAAAATAAGGAAACGTTCTGTTACTAAATCCCTTATTATAAGTGACCATTTTCAGTTTGGTCGTAGGAAAACTTTTCCTAATTAGAGGATCAAATTTAAGTCTTACAACTTGGAGAGTAAGACAAAACAGTTTATCTAGATAGGCACTGATAAGTTTTATTTAGTTGGGTTATTAATTTAGAAATTTAGCTTTGTTCGCGTATATAGGGATCATAAATTATGAAATTTTTTATTTCTAGTCATCGATAGAATTCATAACAGTTCAATCAATTCACAACTGTGTTATTCTTGTTTCCCCATTTTGTATCATATATCACATAAACAAACCAAATTCACATGAAAAACGCTCTAAAAATACATACCAGTTGAGAATACATACGTATTTTCGGCTTTTAAACGATTCCTACAAGGATATGGTTTTAAGGGTACAACATAATAGAAGTTACCTAGCATTGACCGGCTTTACGTCTATGTAGCTCGCGAAAAGAGTTTACAGGAAATTAAAAAAAATAAAAGTAATTGTTTTAAAGGATTAAGTGAAATTTTCTTTTCTTTTTCTTCTTTAAAAATGAACAATTTCAAAAAAATATTCATTTTGAGATTCATAAAAAATTTTCAATTATTATGTTCATATAAATATTGATTATTTTCTTTTTAATTTTAGTGAAACTTAAAGTGATTTAGCAACTAATTCGAAAGTGATAATAAAATACTCATAATAAAAATACTAAATTAATTTAAGAAAAAAAATTTTAAGTAGAGAGGTGAAATACTTTCAAAGTTCTAATTTAATAACATTTTATTTTTATTTTATTTCATTTTATTATTTCGTGCAAAACTATTAATACAACTTTAATATAAAAATAAATAATAAAATACAAAAATTTGTTATAACAATTTAATTTATAATTTATTTTTTGGTGAAAAAAAATATTAAAAAAATTAATAATAACTTAAAAGCTTAAAGCTTATTTTAATATAAATATTAATATTACTATATATTTCCTTAACATTTTAGTTTTCAAAAAATTTTAAAAAATTATAAACATATCGTGTAACTGAAAGTTACCGACCTTTTTATTAAGTTTAATTTAATTTAATTTCTTGTTATTTCAAAATTGAATAATGCAGTATGTATATTTTTAATTTTGAAAAAATTAATATAATAATGTAGTTTATAGAAATTTTAATAATTAAAAAGGATAGTTTTGGTTTCCTGGTAGTGGCAGATATATATGTTTATATAGGTATATGTATATATATATATATATATATATATATATATATATATATATATATATATATATATATATATATATATATATATATATATATATATATATATATATATATATGTATATATATATATATATATATATATATATATATATATATATATATACATATATACATATATATACATATTTGGTTTTGAATTTGTCTCTTGTTGGTTGGGAAGTAAATGCGCATTGTGAACAAGGATTTCTTTCGAACATGATGTTATGATGCTGTGAAATATGATTTAATAAAAATAAATAAAAACTACATTCCAATATCTTCGGTTCGTTAAAATTTTCACCGAAAATACGTAGGTATTTTAATAAATAATTTTAATTCAAATTTCACTCTAAATACTTCATACAGCTTATCTACGTACTGAAAAGATCATAAAATCTATGGCAATTTAGCACCTACAATATACATATCACAAAGTTTATTTATTTCTTTTACCTTCATGAAGATTTAAAATTAGCAAAAGCTCTTCAATTTGTGTGAGTTTAACCTAAACAAATAATAATAAATTATAGAGACATTTTGATATTGTTTATGTTTTCTTAACCAAAGCTAATTTTTGGAGTATTTGTTTTGTTAATTTAAAGATATTTTCTGAAAATCTCTTGTATAATAAGAATCCTATAGCATTGAATTCGATCTTATTTTCATGGATTTATTTTATTTTCGTATATTGTCAATAATAGTTTGTTTTGTGAATTTATTTTTCATATCATTTTGAAAACATGCGCAACAAACAAGAAAATAACGTCAATGATGCTAGTTTCATATTTTATCCTGTGGTTTATCTGTTAATCCATGGATTTGCTTTCAGGAATTAAAAATGTATACACAAAAAAATTTTATACCGTTAAATGATTTTTATTCTGAATCTGAAACTTTCTATGTTTTAGTTCCTTTAAAATAGATTTTTATTTTATCAGCCCAAATACTGAAATTGATTACCAAAAATAAATTTTAAATTACAACTCAATACAGATAAGATAAAATTATTAAATTTTTCCTAAATTTTCTTTTATCTGAAAAGGAAAATAGTTTTAGATTAGGCGTTTATTCATAATATAATAATTGAACTTATTCCTGAACTTATTCATATATCACAAGCATATTTGGATTAAATTTTCGAATGGCTGCTGCTACTAGATTTTAAATTTTTTTCTCCGGTTTTGTTTATTTTACGTGTGCATAATTGGTTTTTGTATTATGAAATACTGTGATGGTTAGAAATACTGTGATATGTGTAGAAACTCGTTCTTCAATCTGTAAACAATTAAAAATTGTTTTATGGTGAAATTAAAATTCACCACATCCACAGTATTCTACTCTGTGATTTTATTGCCGTGTTTACAATTATGGCTTTCTTTTGAAGGCATCTATTCGTTCGTGTTAGTCTTTAAAGGCTATCAGCTGCAAATCTATCTATTTGACATATGTATTTTCATGTGGCATGTATATTGCAACTGTCACTCAAAAGTCAAACTGGAAATTGCAATATCTCGTATCTTGACAAACAGATAACTCAGTTATTCGAAAATTAAATAAATAACGATAAATTCTTCAGACACTTTCCGACCTAACGTTGAATATCGAAAATCAAAATAATGAGCAATCGAATGTTTACATAATTGAAAATATCTCGTAATTTTGCAAACCATTTTAAATATAAAATAATAGTTTTTAACGACTCCGACTATTTCCGGACAGCATCATTAATTTGTTTTCGACCTAAAACGCCTTTTTTTTATTTTAATAATAATAAAACCCAATGTTCTTATTTTGACATATTCGTTTTTATGAATTACTGTTTAGGGATCCTCACAGCTCCAACTTCATTAAAAATATACAAAACTCTTTTTTAAGGTTTCGTCGTTTGCAGTAATTTGGGTCAAAAAGTTTTTTTAAAACTAAAATTAAAATATGTTTATTTTACGTTAATGTGTTAATTAAAAAAAATGTCACTACATTCATTTAAAGTTCATCAATTTTATGGTTAAAACAAAATTGAACCCAACACTGAGAGTAAACATTGGTGTGCAGTTTAGACCTAACAAAAAAGACATTAGACAATACCAATCCAATGCAAATAAAGCATCAGATTTGAAGAATAAGATACAATTTACCTGCGCTCTTAAAGAACTTAATAAATCTTATTTAATCGTATTAAGATGAGCGGAAGATTGTTTCTTTAATCCACCTGCGAGTTAGACTCGATCGAAATAACCCATATATTTTAAAATGATTTTAAATATCTCGTTTGCTTATCAATAATATAACTTCAATTTAAAAACTAAACACAACGATTTGCTTGGTGTTAAAACGAATTTTTAAAGCAAAAACAAATTATGAATAGATACCAACCACCCAGAAAATTTTTGGAAAGGTTATGATGTAGACAAAAACAAAAACTGAACAGAAGTTATACTGAAAATGTGGAATGAACCATTTACGTGGTCTGAGGATGCTACGAATTTCGATACGGCAAGCTGCATTTCCATGACGTTAACTTGAATATCAACATCAGGGACTGGGTACGCCGGGTTTGACATACACGTAATTCGTTAATCAAAAAATAAAAAAAATGATGCCTTCATACGACTTGCCATTAAATATATCAACCGAAACGACTTTATCTATCCTATTTTAAGACATATATTTAATACACCAAAGAGCAAATGAGCTTCATATGTCGGTAACCAAAAGGTACTACCACATATGATTTATAAATAAAAATTATCGAAGAGTTTTGAAACCACAAACACCATCTATCAATTTTTTTCTCATGCAATTTAAGAAAATTTTTGTGATCTTTACATCTAAAACATTTCCAAATTGCCAACGAAAATATTCTATTTAATTTCAAAACATATTGACTCGAATTTTATTTAATTTGTTCTAACGATATTCTCAACAAAAAAAAAAACAAAACAGAAAGACAAGAGAATTAAATATAAAGTTTTTATCGGAATTTCGTTCCTTAAGATTGTCTTTCATATGGTTAATATAAGGTTTATAAAAATGGAATCTCTTAGACTAAGTAAATAGAAAATCTCTGAGGTTAAAGTTTAAAAATTTGTCTAAAAAATAGGATAAAGAAGATAAACCCAAAAATGATGATAGCATTGTGTTTGGATTTCTTTTTGCGGTCTCTGAGCTTATACTTTTTTTTTGAAATTGTGAGAAAAAGTTTTCAAACGTGAGCTTTTCATTTTCATCTATTAAAATTACGGTAAAGATTAGTGATTTTTTTAACAGCGGTTTTCTCAACTTTTTAACAGTGGTTCTGTTAAAAATCTTTCAGCACACCGGTCTATATTTTTAAAAACTGTTTAAAATATTTCCCAAAATTTTTATATTGAACTAAAAATATTGATTCTAACTATGATTCAAACGGGCGTAACACAGCACATAAGTTTTGGGTTAAAAATTCTTTAGTCGTTTAACTACTGCCAGGATTTTGCTCATTCATGAACTTATCCAAACTACAACCCCAAAACATCTTTTCAGAAAAATATTTTAGTCTAACCTAGTATTTAGTCTTCATTCAAGTTCCTCTCCATATCTTATGCGATTAAATCTTGTAATCAGGTTTTAATCAGTTTTCCACGAAGCGATTTGTCTTTAATTTGGTATATAACATTTTTTTAATTCATAGGATATATTTTTTATCAATGTATCAATAAATCTAATTAATTTACAATAATTTAAAATAGTTAAATTATTTCCCAATAATGTTAGACTATTGTGGATGATTGAAGTACGATGGTTGATGAGCAATATTAAAATAAAAATTTTAAAATCATCAAACATAACAAAATTAATTAATTTTTCATTTCCAATGACTTTGAAGTATAAAACTATAAGAAATATGTTTTTAAAAAAATTACAACGGAATTAAATTAGTGTCATGCACATACCTTTTAAGACCTACGTCCCATCATAAAATACGTTCATAGGTGTTGATTGAACCATTTTTACGCCTTTATGAATTGAGGCCAATTGAGAATTTAGACTCAATTGACTGTT
>OY856187.1:102819294-103061332 GCA_963693315.1 Diogma glabrata
GTATTTACATTTCAATTTGTAATATTTGTCTCTTTTTCTTTGCAATAGTTTTATTTCATTTGAAATCCATGGATCAGCTTTTATGATAGGGACATTTTTTGTTATAGTTTTAGTATGATTTTTAATAGTTGACGAACAAAGATTCATCAGATCATCAAATGATTCAGCATCATTTATAATCCTTGAAAATAATTCTTTATCAATTTTGTCATATTCCAAAAATGTTTTGGTTCTGGAAATGGTTTTTGGAATATTTAGGTTGTCCCTGGCGATACTAAATACTAACATTTGATGATCTCCTATTACGCTATCATTGATAGAAAAATAAAACTTTGGAGTAACAATATCAGTAACAATATGATCAAGAATGCTTCTTGAAGTATTGGTTATACGTGTAGCATATTCAGGATCGATTTTATTGAGAATAATATATCCGTTAGAGAGTACTACATTGTTATAAGCTTGTACAACATTGTCTTGCTCGTTTAGTAAATTGAAATTGAAATCCCCAATTATATAAGTATTCTTGTTTTTTTGTACGATTTCTTCAAACTTCAAAAGAAATTCATTTACCATATCAATACTACTATAAGGAGGACGATACACGGCTAAGATATTGCAATCAATGTTTAAGAGTTTAATCATAAGAAAATTATTTAAATTAAAAGATAAATCAAAAGCTAAATCTGAATTAATACTATCAATTACATATACTGCTGTACCACCACCTCTCTTGTCTTCTCTAGTAGAGAAATATGAAGTATAGTTATCAATTTTATACAAATTAATTTCATTTTTATTAACAAAAACCTCCGTTAAAACAATTACATGAACAACAAAGCTATATGACGATATTAAATATTTAATGTCTGTGAATTTATTTCTAATGCTTTGAGCATTAAAATATACAATATTCAAGTTAGAATCAAAATTACTGGTGGTTTGATTAATGCAATACTTAATGTTAATACAATCAATTAAATTATAAGGTATGCAATCCATGTTTTTGTTTGTGTTAGAGTTTGGCAAATTATAATTTATTTTTAATAATTTCGTCGACTTGATTTTTTGATTTAATTACGGTAGTAATTGAATCAGAATTTTTTTTAATTAAAACATGATTATTAAAGTTATCATACCATACATACTTGTAGCCTTCGTTTTTTAATTTTTTTGCATAATTCAATAATTCGACATTGTGCATTGTGAGAAATGAGGAAAAGAAAACTTGTTTTTCTAAATTAACTTCTTTTGTAATTTGATGCGTAAATATTGATCCATAAATTTTTTTTGCTTTCATCAATTTATTTTTGAAAATAGGTGAAATGAACTGCACAATAATTGGTGGATATGCATTTTTAACATTTTCTGACTTTCCTTTTTTGCTTCTTCGAATTTCCATAATATCGCTCTTGGTCACTGGAACCTGCAGTATTTTTGTGATGTCTAAGACGATATCTAGATCAGTTCGGTCCGATGATTGAGATATTCCACCAAAAACTACATGATCATTAAGTTTTTCTTGTTTGAGTTGAACAATTTCATTTTCTAAGGTCGCAACACGCTCCTCGAGTTTTATGTAATTTAGTAGAACTTTTTGCATTTCTTTGTTTATTTTAAGTATTTTATCTAGTTTTGCAGTATTGTTTGAGCCCTCTAGTTCATCATCGGTGGTGAAACCGTTTTCGCTATCGATGTCTTCAGTTGATGGCAAGCGTTTGGTGTTAGATTTACCGCATTTGTTTTTACAATTGAATTTGACTTTTTTCTCAATAATGTTGTTGTAAGTAATACGGTTAACGTTAGCACATTCCACATGAAATATTTTTTTGCATGTTTCACATTGAACTTTTTTATCCTTTTTTGCTAAGTTAAAATTACAAATTTCACAATCTGATTGAGACACATTTGCTTTAGTGGAGCTTAAGAAATCACTACGATCTCTTACTTGATTACGGTTTGGTTTACGAGCCATTATTATGTAATTATAACACTTTGATTATGACCACTTTTTTTATAAACCAACTTTCCCGTTTATTTTACAATTTGATATTTAATTTATTTTAATTTTATAGAACAAAATTTTTTTGCGACTGCACTCGACAACAATTAAAATTGAATTTGAATTGAAATTGAATTATTAAAAATTATGGATAGCCGATTGCACTTCAGTAAACTCAAAATCGCACTTTTTGTTTGGATATATGTATTTTACAAAAAATATGTCATTTGTGTATTGCATCTAGTTTTTAGGCAGCAGTCCCAAAAACTATCATTTTTTGTCCTAGGACTGTTTGCTTGGATTTAGTTTGATATGTAAATTAATATCTATTTATGTATCAAGAGCGTGAAGTAGGTCTTTTTTGCTTGAGAGTGGGCAACAAACACTCGAAAGGAAAAGATATATATTTTATGCCCGAAGTGCGTACAAGATTTTTGGAACATTCCTAGTTTATCCCCCCAAATAGATTTGCGTTTTTTTTTTCAGATAAATAGAAATATTAGGTCCTCTGCAATCTAATTATGAAAAAAAAATTTACGGAAATGAGGGGATCAAAAGTTATAAAGGATCAAACTTTCAATTTTACCTTCGTCCCCCCTTTGATTTTTTAGAAGTAACAGTATTTGATTTTTGATTTTTTTTTGACTCAATTCTGCGACCTTGCACAACTTCGATCAAAGAAAGCACCGCCCACACCACTTGATCCCCTCATTTCCGTAAATTTTTTTTTCATAATTAGGATGCAGAGGACCCAATCTTTCTATTATCTGAAATAAAAACGCAAATCTATTTGGGGGGATAAACTAGGATTGTACCAAATATTTTTTGAGAAAATTGTTTAATCCAAGTAGCTTTGCTTTTCATATTTATTTTCCTAAATTTCTATAGCAACCATTTTTTTTAATTTCTATATTATTTTATTTACAACATTTTGTTTTTCAGGTGTATTTGATCTATCGTAGAGCTAAGTATATTATTGTGTTTTGTGAAACTCGAGTAATTTTTTGTTTGTTATTTTTTTCTAAATTTCTTTAGCAACCAATTTATTTAATTTTAATATGTATATTAAATTACTAAAAAACCAAAACAGTTTTAATCTAGACCTTTTTTGGTTTTTTTTTCTCAAAATTTTCTCAATTTTCTCAAAATAAAATTTCACAAAACACAAGTCTGTAAATATATATGTATGTATATGTTTGTTTTGGAAATAGGCAGGCATAATGTATTTTTCTTTTGAGATTTTCTGTGGGTGGGTGTTTGTTTTCTGAAATATTTACGCTTTAGGCACAAAACGCTTTAGGCATAAAATAGTAATTTTATGCATTGTTATTTCAATTGGAAAAAATAGCCTGAGTTTTGCATTGTAAAATCCCATTTACGGTTTACTCGTACAAAAATATAATTTAAATGTTGAATATTTTCAAACTTTATTAAATAATACATTAAAATAACGGTTGGAGAAAAAAATTAATGTTTTACATGTTTTACGCACCGCAACCTTTTTACTCGTCCCAAAATCCATCATTTTTTGTCGTAGTGAAACAAATAATTATTTGATTATTGCTTCAATCAGTTTTTATTTGTCATTTATCATTTGTCATTTTAGTAAAAATATATTGTTATTAACGCCAAAAATGTTTTGTAAGAATAAGTTCTAAAATCTGGATTTGACGTCAAAACTGATTTAATCAAATAACAAAAAAACAGTTTTAATCAACTGTTCAAAAAAAAGTCCAATTTCCACAGCAGACTCTCAATTTTTCCAAATTATCATAGAAATCTCAATAACTCCATATTATACACGTTTTGAAAATTTGTTATTAAAGTCACATCTGCTGTTGCCATGTTATGTGTATTTATTTAGTTATATCGTTCTATTCTTATTTGTTCTTAATATACTTCAGTGTTCGAGTTTCGACATGTGGTTTGGCAAACGAGTAAACACACAAATTATGTAGAAACAAAGCAAATTATTTAAACCAAAACAAAATTATTATAATTAAACTTCAATTTTACAAAATTATGATATGGGGTAGCAAGTGGTTTTAATTTATTAAAATTTTGATGTTATTTACATTGCATAATGGAAAAATACAATCAAAAGTAAAATTAATTATTTTTCCTAGGAAATATAATCCATTATCCATAAAATTGTGATTGACGGACAAACTTATAAAAACTTGATTATGAAAAATTGCAAGAATAGAAAAGTTTTTGGATACTGTTTACAATTGATGTCATTCCATTATTCTCTATCTATGTAAATAAAAATTTTTTTCGTTTGTAGTGTCAATATTCTCTAAATTGATTAAAATTCAATTAGAAATATTGAGTTGATTCAGAATACTATATTGAATTGAAAATGAAAAAAAAAATCGTAAAGTTTTACTATCGTAGCGAATATCACTAATAGAATTTTTTTCTATAAAAATTGATTTTTGAGGAAATTCTATCAAAGTTTCATACTGTAACGTTGAGGGTTTTTGTGTATGATTTGGTTTGCCTTAATAGTACATTATGATGCTAGGACGTAAAGCTAAAGATTTTGAACGGATGTGGAGTTTGCAAATCGAGGCGCTAGCCGAGATTTGCACCCACATCAAGTCCAAAATAGCTTACGTCCGTGCATCATATACTATTTTTTATTCGCCGCAAGCAAAATATTTTAAGAAAAGTTGTTTATTCTAAATTAAAATTATAAATTTTCATAAATTTTAAAATAAAAATATGTGGAACAAGTAACCCTTGAAAAAATATTTATTATTTTTTCCAAATTGTATGACAACAAATGATATCAACTATTTTAATTGGATAATGAAATTTTGAATTTGCGGGTTGCTTTGATAAAAAAATTTATTTTTCATAGAATTTAAACAAATACAAATACTTTTTACTTTTTTGGACGTAGCTATGACGACAAAATAAATAGTTGAAAAGTGATACTTTAAAGCCGCAAATCACAGTAATAAAGTAATACTTTAATATATAGGCGAATAAAAACATTATTTTTTTGGTTGAATAATTTTAGTAGATCACAGCTTTTTCTCCATTGGAGCATTTGTATATCTTTTATTTGTAGTGATTCAAACATTATATTGAACGTGACCAATATTGTTCATGATAGGATACAGAAAATCAAAATAACACATGAAATAAAAAGAAAATTTTTTTTAAAAATTTGCAGTAACAAAATTTAAAGGTTGTACCAATAATCCAGCTAGTGGTATATTCCTTGATCATGTGACGCACTGTCTTCCTCAATTATTAAAGCCTATCACATAGAGTTATATGAAAGCTCGATTCTTCGAGCAAGCAATAACATGCCATTATCAAGGAATACTTCATAGATTTAGGGTTGACTAGGAAGTGATATCTTACTACTATTGCCAGTGGTATGTGATATCGCACGTTAACTCGTATGTCAATACTAGCCAAAATATTGGTACAAAAGAGCTGGAGGATCTGTTATTCGATTACGGTTTGACGTTCGATGAAGGATCAAGTTCAATTTGTTTAATTAATTAATATAAAAAAGTGGTCAATATGTGCTATTGCTGTGGATCAAAAGGAACATCCTATTTTTGAAAAGCAAAAGATTCGGTACGAGATTTGTAAAATTAGGTAACGCAATTCATATCATTTTTTACCAGATACTTAACATAGACTTGATAAAATAGGCTGAAAAACTTTATTTAATTTTAAAACCAGTCGCAAATGTTTTGGACAAATGAACGCAGCATTAGCGAATAATTGTGATGCAAAAACCAAATTCAACACACATATTCAGCATCTTTGACATCGTTACATTACGCCGCTATGTTACTATGTTCGAATGCACTTGTTAATGAAAATTTCATTGTTTTGGAAAAGGAAGAATATAAATGGCACCACTTTCATCGAAAAAAATTTGTTATTTATACTAAAATTTTCCATCTTTTTTAAATTATGTGACAAACTAGCCCTCTTTCGAGCGACTTTCTTCACGAAGGATTTTGTGGAAAATTATTTGATTCTGAATGGTGTGCTACTGGCTCTTCTTTAGATTTTAATTTAGTTGGGTAAAATTTCGAAATAAAGTTATTGGTATTTTGGAGACAATCTCAATGTCAGCCGGAATTGAGCGCTCTCTCAATTTGGCTTGGTAAAAACAAAATTCCAAAACCGATTGGGTACGGAAAATGCTGTGCAACTAGTTTTTATTAATCAATCAATGAATAGTTTAGTTTGTAATACCCATAAAACCGATGCTAACGGTAATTAGTTTTTTTTAAATTCAAATACATATATATTTTAAATTTAAATAAAAATATATTCCTTTCAAATTCAAAATCTTGCTGTCTTCAATAGATCTTTTGTTAAAGGTATATTTTTACAACTTACCAGCCAATATTCTTATAAGAATGATACAAATATCATCATGTGTAATTACGATATTGGTATCATTCTTATAAGAACCGCAAGAAACTCAATTTCTTTATATTTAATCAAATTGTTTACCTGTTTTCCATAATCTTTTCAAGTTGAGCTTGGTAGGTGCATCAGAACTCGGAAATACGTAGGTCGCAAAGTTCTTATCATAATTTACATTTCTGAAGTTTACATTAACCAATTAAGACATTAAATTAGGGGATAAACTACTATAAGGCATCTTGGACAACTATTTGAGTAGCCATACTGAGAATATTCAAGAAAACTTGAGAATCTTGAACGCGATCCTTTAGAATCACCACAAAATTTTGAGAATATTTCCGAATATCTTGAAAAATTTTAGAGAATTTTAAGAATATTTAGACGTACAGACTATCTTCAGATAATCTTGAGAATTATGGGAATCTTCAAAATCTTTAGAGAACCTTTATAATTCGGAGAATATTTGGGACCACTATTTTCTTTGGAGTATTTTCACTCCAATTACATATTTTCATTTAAAACAAAAAAAACGAACCTTCGTAGTATAAAACATATTTAAAACAAAAAAAACTTTAAACAATAAAAAAGCGTTTTAAACAAAAAAACAGTATTTTTAACCAACGCTGGTTGTTGCTTCATTTTTATTCTGCTAAAATTTTAAACAGTAAGTGTTCAAGATAACCCAAATTTAAATTTTTCTGCACGATGCTCTCAACAATTGGGTCTGTAGACAATCACCATATGACGAGTTTTGTGAAAATATTCGCCTATACATCCTTAAATACGTCAACTGGTGCAAGAATCAAGCCTAGCAGATTATTGAACCATACATTCATCTCGTATGTGTTTTATGGGTAAAATACTTCATCGTTGTGAACATTTTTTGCTTGGATTTGTTTTTTTATTCGTAAATAAAAAATCTGTAACACATTTCGATAAAGAGATATAGAGGGGGTGAAGTGCAAGGTTCTGAGACATCAATCAAGGTTTTGGAATATGTGAGGGTTTTTGTAATTTGGAAACATGAAACATTAAATTTACATAGAACAAGAATGAAATCAAATGAGGATTCACTCAGCAAGCTTCACAAAAACATCATCATTTAATTTAGCGTTCAACAATTACAACTTATCTAAAAAAGCGACTTATTATCTAACAGCACCTAATATTTTCTATAACTCCAGAAAACTTCTCATAGAAGTTTTTCCATTTAGCGTAAAAGCTTCTTTTAAATAACAACTAACTAAAAACGGCGTTCATGCTCCATGTAGGAGCGTTGCCAGGCTAATCAGCTTCGAATATTCACCACGGTCATTCGCAACAGCGACATAATTACCATGGCAGCCGATTTTTTTAAGGTCGTTTATTACGTCAGTCTCCCATTGTAGTCGTGGTCTACCTCGCGGTCGCCCACTCCCTGGGGTACTAACGTACATTTTTCTAATCATTCCAGACTGTGAATCGGCTCGTAGAACATGCCCAAACCAAGCAATCCTATTAGAACGGATACAACCTATTATATCAGGACCCTCAAGAAGGTCTCTGATCTCAAAGTTATATCGGGTTCTATACTCTCCATCGTCTGTCTTAAGTGGACCAAAAATGTAGCGTAATATCTTACGCTCAAATACAGATAAATGCGATTCGTCATTCTGTGTAAGGGTCCACGTTTGTGATCCATACATCACAACCGGTCTAATCAATGTCTTGTATAACTTGAGCTTGGTGTTAGTTGATACATACGGAGATCCAAGGAGAGGTTTGATTGAGTAGAAAGTTCGATTACCTGCAGCGATTCGAGCTTTTATATCTGTAAGTATGCTGTTGTTTGAGTCAAGCATTGATCCCAAATATTTAAAAGATTCAACTCCCTCAATTCGTTCATCGCCGCACATCAAATCTTTCTTCTCAGACTCTCTTGAAACCTTCATATGTTTGGTTTTATTGTAGTTAATTTGAAGACCAATATTTCTAGCTCCACTCTCAAGCGACTTAAAAGTCTCACTCATAACAGCTTCACTTCGGCCGAGGATGACAACATCATCAGCGTATGCAATCATCTGTACTGAGTTTATTGACAAGATATTGTTGTTAGTCGGTAGTTTCTTTTGACGGCACACATATTCCAAGGCTAAATTAAAAAGTATAGGAGAGATAGCATCACCTTGTCTTAACCCGGAGTCGACTTTAAAAAACCTTGATATTTCGTTCTCTACTCGTACACAGCATTGAGAGTTCTGTACTGTCATTTTGCATAGTGATACCAGTTTACCAGGAATTCCCATTGACACCAGAGCAGACCATAGAGTCTCTCGTTCGAGAGAGTCGTAGGCCTGCCTGAAATCAATGAAGAGTTGGTGCACTGGTATGTTGAACTCTCGGCACTTTTCCAAAATCATCCTTATCTAGAAAAGTGCATCGGTGGTACCTCGGCCCCGCCGGAAGCCACACTGATATTCTCCAAACAGTTGTTCAGCAAAAGGATTGATTTTGGATAGCAAAATGTAAGAAAAGATCTTATATGCTGTGCAGAGTAGAGCGATTCCTCTGTAGTTTGCACATTGTAGGCGATTACCTTTTTTATGGATTGGTATCAGCATAGCTGTGTTCCAGTCCTGTGGCATGGTTTCAGTCCTCCAGATCATTTGAACAAGTTCAAACAATCTTAAGGATAGAGTTTCACCACCATGTACAATCATTTCGGATGTTATATCGTCGATACCAGGTGCTTTATTGCATTTTAATTTTGACAGCGCCGCATCGAATTCCTCTTTGGTGGGTTCGTCTACATGTACCTTTGACGCACGAATAAGCTTTGCTCGTCGCCCGACTTGTTTCTGGTCACTTAAGTTGAGAAGATTCTCAAAATAAGCGGCCCAAGTATCTAATATATTTTTAAGGTCTACTTGTAGCTCCCCATCTTCGTTTTGAATAGCAGTCGATCTAGTTTGAGGGCCCTTCTTTAAGGTTTTAACCTGTTGAAAGAAGTTACGCGATTGATGTTCCTTATTGAAGCTTTCAATCTCCTCACACTTTCTCTTCCACCATTCTCTCTTCGTTCGTCTACATAACTTTGTAACGGCTTGTCTTGCCAGTTTATAGTTCTCCTTCGTGGACCTGGTGTTGCGTCCTTGCAGACATTTCAGATAGCAATCTCTTTTGTATTGAATAGCGTCAAGACATGCTTGATCCATCCATGGCTTCTGGGAGTGGTTTTGTGGTCGTCCAAGTATTCCCTCAGCAGCGCTTAAAACAGCATCTTTGAGCAAATACCATGACTTATCGACGTCTCCATTAATGGTTTCTGATTTCTCCAATGTTTCGGCAATATGGTTTTGATATCTCTCTTCTGGTTCTGCATTCTTTAGTGATGAGATGTTAAATCGTTTCCGTTGATTGAATTTCGGAATGCTTGGGTTTGGGAAGTGGAACCTTATTTTAGCACATACAAGAAAGTGGTCACTTCCAATGTATGCACCTCTAAAGGATCGCACATCCAGAACACTCGAAAAGAAACGTGCTGTAACTAGCACGTGATCAATTTGATTTCGAGTGTTTCCATTCGGTGAGACCCATGTCTGCTTATGAATCGATCGGTGCGGAAAGAAAGTACTGGCAATTCTCAAATTATTTGATAATGCAAACTCAGTCATTCTCTCACCATTATCATTCGAATTCAAATGCAGACTGTTGGGGCCCACCACATTTCCATAAGAGATATCTCTTCCAACCTGCCCATTAAAGTCACCAAGAACCATAGTGAAGTCGCGTGTTGGTGTTTGTTTCATAACCTCTTCCAGTGCTATGTAGAAATTATCCTTCTCGTCGACGGTCTTAGCTTCAGTAGGTGCATGCACGGCAATAAGAGAGATGTTGTTATATGTACCACGAACACGTAGGTAGCAAATCCTCTCACTGACCGGGATGAATTTCATCACGGCTTCTTGTATGCGTGCACCAACAAGAAAGCCAGTTCCAAATTCTCTTCGAGAAGGATGACCACTACAGTATAGAGAGTGACTATCCAAATCTTGTTTTCCGATTATTGGCTGTCTAATTTCTTGCAGAGCTATGATATCCATCCCATACCTCTCAGCCTCTGTTTCTAGACTTATAAGAGCATCAGGAGCGCTCAGGCTGCGCACGTTCCACGTTCCGATTCGGTAGTCTGGTCCTTTTTCACGTCCAGGTAAAATTCTGTTGTTTTTGTCCGGGTCTGTTTTTCTTTTCTGATTTCCAAATTTAACAAATAATTTTTTTTCCGGGGTTAGGGTGTTAACCTTAGGCCCAACCCAAATTGTCGTGAATGGGTCCGTTCTGCATCTTAAGGTTACCAGAAACAACCTTTTGACACGTTTATATAGCGAGCCGCTTGATCCAAGACAGACGCCCGCTTCAAGCCGCCCCTACCATGGAGAACAGACGCTTGAGTCGCATTGGTTTTAAGGCGCCAATTCGCCATGATGTACCATGATTGACTAAGCAGTTTTTACCCTGCTTGTCTCCGGTACACCAACCTAATTCTGTCAGCATTAACCAGGCAGCACGGCGTGGACGTCGAATTTCGGATTTCGCTACCCCTAAATAACAACTAACACGTCCTGATATATTTCAACTCAACTGTTCAACCCTATATTCGAGAGAGCCTCTTCATATTTAGCGTAATTGCTTTTTTTAAGTAATTTTTTTGCTTTGGTGGTGACTTATCAAAATACTTTTCCATTTAACGTAAATGCTTTTTTTTTATTGCAACTTTTGTACAAAAACTAAATATAATTTGCAACAACCTGATATTTTCGAACTGTTCCTGTTAGTTAGTAGCTGAAGATGGATTTACTCATAATTCATGCTTAATTATGTTTCCTGTCATCCAGTCATTCATTCAAAGAACATCATTCTTTTGACACACTTAACTATTTTTGTCCACAAACCTTTTTTGACGACAGCAGGCAGACATACGTACATTTTGTGTTGCTTTTTAGGTAGATTTCATATAAAAATCTACCTATTGCAATGGGCTTCATCTCGGAATTTCGGAAAAATTTTGATGCCAAACGACTATATATGATAAGCGGAGACAAAAAAACAAAAAAAAAAAAAAATTTATATATATATATATATATATATATATATATATATATATATATATATATATATATATATATATATATATATATATATATAAACGATATGAGATATAACGAAAACGACCGGCACTCTCACGGTCGCATTTGTTGAGGCAGATCAAAAAAATTTTCTGTACTTGTGTGTTTTAATAATATCTTGGACAAGTTCGTGAATCAGCAAAATCCGACACGTGGTTAAGAAACTAAAGGCTTTTTTCTGAAAAAAATTGATTTTTTAAAACCGTTATAACGGCCGTTTGGATACTAATATTTCAAAAAATTTAACAAATTTAGAATCTTTGGAACCTTTTTTATCAATTTGTTTTAAAACTAGACCTCTGCAGTTAGAGGTTCCTGAGTGAGCGGCTCCAACAAAAAAGTTTGCAAAAAAAAATTTTTTTTTGAAACAACCGGCACTCTCACGGTCGCATTTATAAGGCCAGATCAAAAAACCTTTTTTAAAAATGTGCGTTTTGTTAATATCTTAGACAAGTTCGTAAATCAGCCCAATCCAACACATGGTTAAGAAACTAGAGGCTTTATACTAGAAAAAAACTCTGTTTTTTAGATCCGTTATAACGGCCGTTTGGATTCTAATATTTTTAAAAACTTCATAAATTTAGAATTTTTAAACCTTTTTAATCAGTTTCTTTCAAAAAAACGACCTCTGCAGTTGGAGGTTTCTGAGTGAACGGCTCCAACAAAAAAGCTTGTAAAACACAAAATGCGTTTGAATCAACCGGCGCTCTCATGGTTGCATTTGTGGAGCCAGTTAAAAAAACCTTTCTTAAAAATGTGTGTTTTATTAATATCTTGGACAAGTTCGTAAATCAGAAAAATCTGACACATGGTTAAGGAACTATAGGCTTTATACTAGAAAAAAAAGTGGTTTTTTTAATCCGTTATAACGGCCGTTTGGATACTAATATTTTTAAAATCTTCATAAATTTAGAATCTGTGGAAACATTTTAATGCGTTTCTTATAAATATAAACCTCTGCAGTTAGAGGTTTTTGACTTGTTGGCTTCAACAAAAAAGTTTGCAACAATCCCCAACTACAATTTCCAAAAACCTTATAACAGTCAATGTCAACCTTATAACAGTCAAAAAATAAAAGATTTGAATAGAAGAAATTAATTTTTTTTCTTAGAAATAAACTATTTTGATATTTTGCAGTAATTGCACAACATATGATATAGAGTAGGTTTGTGTCATAAATTATCACACACATGTTCTGTGGTAGATTTTATATTTGTTTGTTGCAAAATTGGATAGATATAATTTTGCTTGTAGGTAGCTAATTTTCTTTTTAAAATTTGTTCGATATCTGTTTTAAATTAGTTTGTTTTGTTTAAACTAATCTGATACATCAGATTCTACTGGCACACAAAACTGTCTGATCTCGAAATCTACCTATTTCTAGCGGATATACGTGCCGCTTGGACTTTTTGAATCGTTTTGATCTAGAACGTCGAGAACTGTAAAAAGAAGGAGGGGGGATACAATTTTAAACATTTGGTCCGAGATTGTAATATTTTAAGGTCTTTCAGGCCGAAGTAATTTCTGAAGGATTTTCACTCAAAAGGCGTGTTTTTTTTTAAATTTGTGGTAATATAAAATAAATTACAACAGTAATTGTTCTACTTACTAAAGACGTATGTTAATTACTCGATTGCCTTATCATTTATTTCTTAATAGATTGCGGACGTGTATAACATAGTGTTGGTTGTAAAACTAATCTATTAAAATTGAACTTTCACCCTTTTTTCGTCACGAGTGACGAAAGTTATTCATATCAATTTCTTATAAATAGTGAGAGTACAACATTGACTAACATCGAAAGTAAGTTATGGTGAGTACTAGTAGTAATGACGTATAATAACTTTTAGCTGAATTTCCAATTATTCTTGGAATTTCAGAATTCTAATGTTGTATTTGTATTATACGCAGTCCGTTTTTGCTCTAATAACGTTTTGTTTTGTTATTATAGGTTTTAGATTTACTTTTATTATTTTACTAAATGTCCAATGTGCATGTTCTTAATGTGTTTCTATATCGTTTTTGAATTGTTTTCTAATTTTAAAAACCAAAAACAAACGTTTTATTCAATAACCCAAACAATGCATCATATATAATATATCTAGTATCCTTTATGTGTTTTGTTTTGATTTTGTGCTCAACATCAATAATATTACTATACATATACTTATAGGTACTTTTATATAACTCGTTCTTCATTGATTTGGAACGTTTATTGCCGATTTTTGAATTGTTTTTTTATATGGAGCCCTTAAAATTTAAATAAAACATATTTTTTAGAAAAAAAATTATTCGTTATTTAAGTAAGGATCAACGAGCAGTAGAAGCAAAAGGGTGGTTTTCGTTATTATCGGAGTTTCTTTTTTAAATATGTGTAGAAAGATGAATCAATAAAATACAACATAGCGATGGTTATGATATTTTCGAGGCAAATTTACTTTTTGGGACTACTTATTGTAATGTAATTCAGACAAATTATTATTGACCATAATATATTATTGTATGAAGTATGTATTCTCTGTTTAGGACACTTCTTGACTATAAATTGTATAAGATAAAGGAAATTTGTGGAATTCAGATGTTGTAGCTGAAATAATAAATCAATAAAACGGATTAAAATATCGTAATAATTCCTAACAAAACTTGTTACAATTTTTATTTAAATTTATGGAATTAATTTTAGATATAACGTTAAAGTTATATGAGATTAAGTGGGTTTGAGGTTTCTTATATAACTTTGAGCTTTGGTAGTTATTTTTTTTACGTATTTAAATATCATAATTCAGAGAAAATTTTCGCATTAAAGTATTTGTGTTTTTGCCGAAAAACAAAAACCAAAATTGTCTTTGAATATTAGCAGAAATGTTTTTCACTAAGTTGTTTTTGATCTTTTCTTTCATATTTATAGAAATTGCGTGTTTTGGGAAAATAAACCGTTATATAAAACTAAATTACGATTTTTTGTTGACAATCTTTATGAAGTTGCCATTAACATAAGTATTGACACTATCAGTTTTGATGCATGCACAACAAATCTGCTTCGTCGTGGATAAATTTTCTGGTTTTTATACCCTCTTATGCCTCGGTAAGTGTTAACTATACTAATTCAACGTGCAAAACAAACTTAAAAAACCGAAAAGAATAAAAGAAAATCTAATTCTTAAGAGTCAGTTCTTAAATTACTTAATTTAATTTTGACTGTTTTTGACAGATCATAGCAAGCAACAATTAAATTATTGTTCTAACCGTAACAAAATTGCAGTGCCTTTGTCTTCTTTTAGGTCGATTAGTCCCTAATATCCGACGAAAAAAAGTCAAAAACGCAAATTGCAATGGAAATAAAATATAACTAATTTATGATACTTAGTAGTAAAACTATAGTTTAACTAAATGTGGAACGTGGAATTAATTCAACCTCACGAGGGACTACAAGAATCATAGGATAAGGGTACACTTATTCTGTAAATTTAATAAACAACAGAAACATTTTTTATTAGTGTATTCTGCTCGTTTTATTGATTATTCAACTCTTATAGCTTTTTGGAATCTTAGAATGATAGAATTCTCTCTTTCCCTGGTTATTTGTGCCTGTCTTTGCAATTATAAAGATACAAAATTGTCCCAGCTAAAATTACCAATTCTTAAATTCACATTTTCATTATATTTTTTTTCATAATCCCTGTGTGGGATAAACAAATTTTAAAAATTTATGGCTTTACCAATTTTTAGTTGTATGGTCAACACTATGACATTATTGTGATCAAGTGACAATATTTTTAAAACGCTCAATCGAATTAACTGAAAATTATATCAAATGACGTCCAGAATTGAATACTGATTTACTTTACTGATTTACTTTTGCTAAAATTCGAAAATCTCGAGAAGAATTTTAGTTTTTTTGATAAGGCATTATCATCACACATTATCATATCATCATAATTTATTTAAAACTTTCTAGAAATTAAGTCGAAATTGAAGTTGAATTCGGTCAGAAAATGGACAGAATTATAGACGCTGTTTGTTGTAGCATATAACACTAAAAAGCACATAAATTCACTTCAACCTTTATAAAAAATATTTCATCTTTTGAATTTTCGCAGGTGTTGTATTTTAAAAAAGTGAAGTAACTAGACTTCGTCTTAACTATTACACCGAGAAAAATACGTGTAGTAAAAAATTAACTACGCTGTAGTTGAAATTACAACTGTCTTTTAAGTTATTAAATATACAAATGTCAGTAGTAAATATGATTACACGTACTAATTTTAATGATTGAGGTATTTGTTCCTAATATAAAAAATAGTGAAAATAAATAGTTATTAGATCTAGTTATTTTAACTAAAACTTGGTAGTAACAATTTATATTTGAATTGATAAAACAACACTATTGCTACAATTTTTATTACAAATTATAGTTAATACAACTGCATTATAGATGAATGAAATGAATGTTTTAGGGTTAAAACACATTTCTCTAAAACAAGGTTATGTAGAATTTTGCTCTTAATGTAAAAATGGTTGATAAAAAATCTAATTATGAAGTGTTTCAAATGTGGAATTAGAGAGGAGGAATTAGGGAGATTAAGGAATTAAGGACATTATAAACGATAAATTCGATTTATTTGAAATTGAACATTTATTAATCAAAAATAATAACATCTATGTTTATTGTAAAAATTTTGAAATTAAAACTTATGATATTCATTTTAAATCATACATACGAACAAATTTATTTAAAAAATATCGAGGATTTCGATGGCTCGCCCATTCATTTATACTATTTGCCAAATGGTTCAAACGCTGTTAGAATTAAAAATTCTTTTCAAGATGTTTTAATTTTTTTACATTAATTAATTTATTTAAATTTATTATTTTGTTGGTTATATATATATAAATTATAAATATATATAAAAATCGTTAAAACGTTTGTTTTAACGTTTAAATTTTGTTGAAATCATGTTGTACAATACAACAAGTAATTTTTTAATATTTAATTGCAACTAACCTATACTAATATATTATATGTGCACTAATAATACTCAACGTAGTAGCTTCAACTACTCAAAATAGTAAAATATCTACTACCGTAATTCATTTTATTATACTGGTATTATTTGACAGATGATTTTACAGATGATAGTTTTAAATTACATAATTTAATCGTTGATAAGTGGAAAATGGATTTTAGTACTTATCAAAGAGTTATATTATATTCCGTAGCAATGAATAAAAGTGGAAGAAAGAAACTGTGAGGATTTGTTATTGTTAAAAATAATATTTTAAATAACTAAATTTATTTTTCAGGATCCTCATTTAGTTGCTACAGCTACAACAGTTTCATCGTTTTGTAGCTCACCTGGTAGCTCCCAAACTAACAAATGGGTAGGATCACGGGTGGAGTTCGATGAAATAAAATCGATTTCACAATTTTTTAATTATGTGGTAAAGACAACGAGTCGTGTCAATATTTTTATAACATTTTTCTAAAAAAATAAATAAACAATTAATTTTGAAAAAAAAGTTATTGTTTCTACTACTTTCAATAACTGAAATTACTACCAGTAGGTAATAAAAATCAATATTTGTTATTTTTATAATTACTACGATATTTTGTTTATAGTTGTGAAAACTACTAATCTCAACAATTGTTTATACTACCAATCGTATACAAAACAACTCTAGTACTTTTAATTTATAAACCGCCATGACCAACATGACCATCATGACCACCGTGAACACCATGACCACCATGACCACCGTGACCACCATGACCACCATAACCACCATGACCACTATGAACACCAGGATCACCATGATCACCATGGCCACCGTCAACACCATAACCACCATGACCACCGTGACCACCATGACCACCATAACTACTATGACCACCATGACCACTATAACCACAATGACCACCTTGACCACCTTGACCACCATGACCGCCATGACCAACATGACCATCATGGCCACCGTGAACACCATGACTACCATGACCAGCGTGATCACAATGACCACCGTGACCACCGTAACCACCATGACCACTATGACCACCATGACCACCATGACCACCATGACCACCATGACCACCATGAACACAGTGACCATCATGACCACCGTGAACACCATAACCACCATGACCACCATGACCACCGTGACCACCGTGATCACCATGACCACCATGACCACTATGACCGCCATGACCACCATGACCACCATGACCACCGTGAACACCATGACCACCATGACCACCGTGACCACCATAACCACTGTGACCACCATGACCACCATTAACCATGACCACCATGACCACCGTGAACACCATGACCACCATGACCACCGTTACCACCATTACCACCATGACCACCATAACCACTATGACCATCATGACCACCATGACCACCATAACCACCTTGACCACCATGACTACCATGACCACCATGACCGCCATGACCAACATGACCATCATGACCACCGTGAACACCATGACCACCGTGACCACCATAACCACCATGACCACTATGACCACCATGACCACCATGACCACAATGAACACCATGACCACCATGACAACCGTGACCACCGTGACCACCATGACCACCGTGATCACCGTTAACACCATTAGCACTATGACTACCATGACCACTATTACCACCATGACTACCATGACCACCATGGCCACCATGACCACAATGACCACCATGACCACCATCTACAATTGACACATCCATATAACATTTAGTACAATACTAAATAAATAACGGTGCATGCACAATGTATGAGGTTTTTCCTCATGAGATTTGATCAACTTTTTATTATTATTTTTTAATAGAAATACAATGCTTTAAAATGTAGGTAGCTCAATTCTCTACTAATCATGAGAAAAAAGTTAAGAAACTTTTAACTTTTTCATTGAGGAAAAAGTATTTCAAAAATAAATTTTTTTTTTCAAAATAAATATTCATACAAACTTTCATGAGAAAAAGTATTTTCATTTTCTCTGTTAATAAAAATAAAATTAAAATTTATAAAAAAACAACGTAACCGAAAATCGTGACGATTTTTTTAAATTTTATACTGCTTTAAAATTTCTCTCATACGCCGATAAAGAAGTTTCACTTCAAAAATGTTAAAATAAGTTGTATTTTTATTTTGTCCATACTACTTATATGCCAAGTTTCAGGAAAATCAAAAATGGTCAAGTTCAAATCTCGACTTTTTCACCTGCGTAGATCACGTTTTTCATCTTTACTATATGATTTTTTTGTAGTTATACAAACACCAAAAATAATTCACTATAAAAATAAAAAAATAAAACAAAATTGATATGATTTTTAATTTTTATTTAATTTTTATTTTACTACGCGTTTCAATCTGATGCAGATCATCGACAGGTAATATTTTGCAACTTCAATTACAAAATATTATCTGTCGGTGATCTGCATCAGATTGAAACGCGTAGTAAAATAAAAATTAGATAAAAATTAAAAATCAAATCAATTTTGTTTTATTTTTTTTATTTTTATACTGAATCATTTTTGGTGTTAGTGTAGTTACAAAAATAGTAGATTTTTCAAAAAGTGCTGAAAACTTCTCTTTTTGCGTGACTGGACAGTTTGTCTACGAGACGCGACAGCGTCGAGTGGAATCAAAAAGGTTTTTACCACGCGTAGAAAACGTTATTTTTTCTACGCTTGTCATTTTTGGTGTTAGTGTAGTTACAAAAATAGTAGATTTTTCAAAAAGTGCTGAAAACTTCTCTTTTTGCGTGACTGGACAGTTTGTCTACGAGACGCGACAGCGTCGAGTGGAATCAAAACGGTTTTTACCACGCGTAGAAAACGTTATTTTTTCTACGCTTGTAAATATAAATGATAATATTTACAAATTCTCCTACTAAAAACTTACAAGACGACATAGCTAATTTTGTCAGTGGAAACCGAAATAGCAATATTGTATTTATATATAATTTTTAACAGTGTAAAATATTGTTTTTATTGTATGCCTGTGTTAGCCTACAGATGGAAGACAATAGCAAATATTTTAAAAATTTAAATTTAATTTTGCAAACACAACTTTAAAAACTGTCTTTTCAGTTATGTTTTAAATGCACCATTTATAATGAAATTCAAATTGAAAAATACTCTTATTTGTATTGCTAATTAAAATAGAACGATTGGAATTAAAAATATTGTCATCAAAACTGGATGAAAAACTACAGTCTTAATTTCTATTAGCTGGCAATATTTTATAAAATTCATATTTAAACATTTAAAATTTGTTCGTTTCCTTGTCAAGTGACGTTATTTATATAATCAATCATATAAATAACGTCACTTGACAAGGAAACGAACAAATTGTAAATGTTTAAAATGGGAATTTTATAAAATATTGCCAGCTAATAGAAATTATGTAGTCAATTTTTATTAGTGTGTAATAAGTTTTAAATTGTGTTCCGATGTTCGCCTACAGGTGGTGGTTAAAACCAAATATTTAAAATAATATTTTAACAAATATTTATAACATTACACATTTTGTTACAATTAGACAATTTGATGAAGTATTGATGAGTATATTTTGCATAATGTACATATTCTTATTTACCATGTAAAAATACATGCAAATTGTTGGAAATAGTTATATAACCTTGTATTGCAATTTATGATTTTGATGTTTTTATGGGGTAAATAACAGTAACATATTATATACAGTAATCCCTCCGACTGCGCGGTAGTTCCGTTCCAGAAAAACAGCGCGCAATACAAAACCGCGCAATGGGAACCCTATTTTGTATGAAAATGGGGGTTTCGGTTCCAAATTATGAAAAAAATTCAAAAAAAAATAATTTAAAGTTATAAATAAACAAAAATGAATATATACAGCCTGAAAAACATGTATTACTACGACAACTCTTAAAAAGAAAACACTTCATAAGTTAACAGATAAATTAACATAAATAACATTTCAAAAAACAACTCAAATCAAAAAAAATAATATCAATAATATGAATTTGTTTAGAATATTCTTACTGACTTGAAATTAAATTTGATCTATATTGAATGTTCCAGCTACACAGTTAAAAATAAACTGAATTTCTAATGCAAATTGCTACATATATGGGTCATTCTTTTACAAACCGAACACATTTTTGATTTGGCTGAAATTTGTTTTAGGGCTTTTATAGGGAAATTCCCAAATTCCCATTACCCAAGAAAAAAAATATACGTGCTCGAGAATTTTTTTTTCGAAAATAAAGCGGTTCTAAATTTCGAGGATTTCGTGATTTTTTGCTGGAAGACTTATTTGCAAATATCCATAACTTCGGTTCTGGTAATGATAGAAATTTTTTTCTGTTTTATTTTAAAGCTAAAAGATGAACTTTAAAAAAAATTGTTTTCTACAAAAATTATTAACAAATTCCTATGTGTAAACAGTTTAACAATAAGTCAGACACTTTCTCTCTGACACCTGCAATTTTGCTCTCTCGTGTACGAGTAGCATTAAAAATAAATTAATTTATCGAGCGCGGAAAGACAAAAAATTCCATAAATTTTTGTTGTCCCGCGCTGGATAAATTAATTTATTTCTAACAGTAAAACTATTTTCTCCATTGAACGTAGAATACGATGGTTATATCAAATACTCTTTATTTTTGTAGAGCAATCACTAAACATCGATTTTAACATTTTATTTGTTTATAACAATCGGAATTCGCTAATAATTTTTATTGAATATATTTTTTTATTAATTCCATCTCTTAACTTTAAAATAAATAATAAATAATTCTATCATTAATAGAACCGAAGTTATGAATTTTTGAAAATAAACCGTCAAGCCAAAAATCACGAAATTCTCGAAATTTATATCGCCTCTATTTTCCAAAAAAAAAAAATCCTCGAACACGTATATTGTTTTCAATATCATACCCGTAAGAAATGTTTTAAGCCAAATCAAAAATGCGTGATTTTGTTCAAATCTGTTCGATTTGTGAAAAAATGTAATTTTTTTTTTCATTTTAATTGTACGAAATTCACCTACATATTCTAAAAAAAAATTTTAAACTACGCGCAGTGTGAAATTTTAATCGCGCAGTGCGAAAATTAGTATTGAAAACTCATCTCACGCAGTGGAAATCGCGCAGTTAAAACCCGCGCAGTCGGAGGGATTACTGTATTATGTTTAATATATACGCGTACATATATACGCGTAATATATGAAGTACATAAATACATGAAAATTGCCTGATTGTAGTAATGTATGAAATTTTATAGATAACTTTTAAAATTATTATTTTTAAATATTTGGTTTTAACCACCACCTGTAGGCAACTACCGAAACTTATTTATTTTCACTCCCTAGTGATAAAAAAATTTCAGTCACTAGTTAGAAAAAGTTTCACTTTCACATAGATTTTACTCTATATTAAAATGACATTTTCGTAGCTTGAGGTAGAAAAAAATCATATATCAACTAAATCTGTCACTTATTTTCAAGATTTTATATGCAATGGATTTAAGGTATTGTTAAAAAATCATTTTTACCAGAACGAGTGAAAAAGTTACTCTAACGTACAAGATATTTGACCGTTAAGTTTCTGTTAAATAAAATTATTATTTTTGGACAATACTCCATCGTGAAAGAAACCAATTAACGTCTCCCCGTGAACAAAGTTTAACTGGTCAATCACAAAAGCTATATATACCGCAATAAATAATTGTGAAGTATAATATACAATCTGATAACTTGCGTATGATACGATCATCAAAATAATAAATATCCGTTGTTGAAATAATTTCGATGTAAATCTTATTTTTTTTGTTAAAATTTAAACTAAACATTACAAAAAAATTGTAGTAAGATAAAGTTGTTGTTCCATTTACGGATATCATGGATACTTTCCTACTTGTAGAAGATGGGTTTGATATATTTATTTAGCATATTTTAAATTGTACTTGTTTTAGTTTTTTTATCGAATGCGCAAAAATTTGTTATTCTCAAAAAATAATTGAATGTAATCTAAAATAATTAACCAATAAAATAAAATTATTTTAAATAATCAAAGTAACCTGATTTTTTTAAAATGAAGTTTGGTTGTGGTCATGGTTAACATATTTTCTGATGTTTTAAAGTTTTAATTTTGTTTTTTCGATGTTTTAAAGTTTTTCAATATTATTTTGTTGAATTCTAAACATTTTTTAATCATGTGTGGGATTAAAATATATATTGGTGCTATGAACTTGCATGAAAATGCGTATTTTTTTGTGAATTAGACGAAATCTGTTATCCAATGTAGCAGACTTTGTGGCTGTACTCAAATTTAAATTTAAAGAGTATAAAAAAGTGTTAACCATATATAACATCACAAACAAACTTCATATAAACAACCGGGTAGCTTTGATTTTTAAAAATATTTTTATTTTTTAATGCTTGAAAATTTTAGTTTTGAGAATGTTTGTACATTCGAAACAAAATCAATTAAGTTTTACTTGAGTGATAACATGCGTTTCGAAAACCCATACGAGTAGCACAATATACTATTATTTTGCTTTAGAGATGTCAACCATAAAAACTTCTCAATTCAATCAGTTTGGTTGAGGTTAAAATTAAAAATTTTAGATTTTTAATTTCCATAACGAGTAAAGCTGCATTTTTTTAAAAACAACAATAAAAATTTTGTTTTTGTAACACATGCACAAAAAATATTCAATTTTGTACTAGAATAACATTATGAAAAATCTACTTTCCGCACATCTGACCACAAAATATTTTGTATGCCTGGCACGCACGCCGCCTACATGTGAGATTTTTAGTTAAATATATCCTGAATATATTATTTTTATAGTAATATAATATCAAAATAATAATTTAAATAACTTAACATATAGAAAAAATAACTTAAAAACAACCCAAAATCATTTGAATTGCAAGAAAAAACAATTATTTTGTATTTTCAAAAAAACCAGTTGTCAAAATTCCAATGTTTTTAAAAAAATCCGAATGGATTGCTATGTTTATTTTTATTAAATGTTTACAGTTTAGTACAATTTAGAAGCCAGCTAGTATAATTTACATCTATTACAACGAAGATGGCGCACTTTAGTTATTTAAATATCTTAAATTTGTTTATAACTTTGTTAAATAAATGATTTAATTAACTAGTGTATTACTAGTACGATTGCGTTTTTCCAACAAGAGTTAGTTTGCAGCACGCCCGTAGGGAGAATCAACTATTAAGACATAATAATTTATTTATCCTGACGACTCTATGATCATAATTTTCAGTACGATTAACGATAGTAAATTTTTTAATGTGTCTATGCAGTATATTACACAAAAAACTTTGCTAACAGCAAATTATCATTAGGATTTTTGACTAAAAAATTGTCAGTAGTAATTTACCAAGGCCAGCGATTATTCGAAATAATTTTTTTACAAAAATTTCGAAAGCGATTGTATTGGTAATTGGCATTAAAAAACATTATGAGATTTATCACAAATTCAGTTAGAAATTTTATTGCCAACTTAACTAAATAATTAAAACATTTATCTTTTAACTAAAAATACTAAGGCATTTAGTAATGTATTATAATTCTATTAATTCACATTTCTATGAATTCATTAACTCTAATTGATAATTGCGTAGGGAATCATTTGGTGAAAATGAAATGTGATTGGTAAAATTCAATAATGTCCTACATATAAGAGAATTTTATCGGATTAAATTCAAATAAAAGTAAAACAAAAAGTCAAGCAAAGCAAAATATATTTATGTTAATATATCATGGTTGTATGAACTTAAGGACTTTTTAAAAATATGTACATGATAATGGGGCCTATTCAGTAAAATCTTCTATCGAAAATTTTTGCTATTCTTTTATTTTTTGTATGTAATTTTATTTTCCCGTTATAAAATTTCATACAAAAAATAAAAGAATAACAGAAACTTTCGATTGAAGATTTTACTGAATAGACCCCAATATCCACAACCACAGTTGCTATTATTTTAAACAATAAAATGCTGTTCGGCCGAGAGTCAGCGTCCTCCATAAGAAATCAACACTTATGAATACGATTAGAAACAATATATTTTATTTATATGAACTAAAATCAAATGAGCATCGGAAATGACTGAAGTGAATCACAAAAGTGAAGCATAAAATAACAATCGAAAACTCATTTTCATTGATTTCATATTATTTAACATAAAAAAGTCTTATATCCTTTAATTTACATTGATATTGTTCTTTTATAGAAATTTACGTAAACAAAAGTTTTTATTATCTTTTGTGCGTCAGATTAAAAACAGAGCACATAACATAGCATAACACGTTACGTGCTTGTCTCTTAATGATGTAACATAACAATCAAAATCAACGACCTCAAGAAACATTACCAATAGTTTGATCTATTAATAATGTAAGTTCGTGTTACAATAAAACAAATTATTTCTCACGCATTATACTACAAATTTTAAAGTTAATTTTCTGTTTTTTTTTTTAATTTAATTAAATCAATTTACAATGAACTGCAATTATATGATTAACATCGGTTTTATTGTAATAACAAATAGTACAATAAAAAGCTAGACTTAAAAATTGATTGATGAAAATATAAGATGCAATTTTTTTGTTACAATTTACAATAATTGAATTAAGGTTGTTTGATAATATTACTTCGGTCTGAAGACCTAAGGTATTACATTCATGAGCTAAAAGTGAAATTCTTACCACCATTTTTTGGCATTTCTCGACGTTTTAGGACCTACTGATATAAAAGCAACAACAAAAATGTATGTCTGTCTGTCGGTCGTCGGGCCGTCCGTCCAGCCGTCACAACCTACGAAATCTAGAAAACCGCTGGACGGATTACAAAATTTTTTTTTTCTAAAAATAGGTTTACTCAATGGGAAGAGTCGAAAGGATGATGTGTTCGATAGCTGTACCGGAAGTGTGTGTCAAGTGTGTGTCAAATCGTCAAGTCAATCGTGTGTCCAGTGTGTGTCAAGTGTGTGTGTCAAATCGTCAAATTTGCATATTCTTTGCTCAAAAAACTTTCATTATAAGTGATTACGAGTAGGAACCTTGAATTTGGAGAAATCTTGATGATCGGGATTATTATAAGTATTATAAGTTTGTCAAAAAAATGTTGTCAAGTGTGTCAAAAAAGAAAGATTTTTATATATTTTTTTACCCAATTTTTTTGGAAAAAAATGAAATTAATTATTTGTTTGAAATGAAATTTTATTATTATTGAGAATTATGGCATTATAAGTTTGTCAAAAAAATATTGTCAAGTGTGTCAAAACAAAGATTTTTATTTATTTTTTTACCCAATTTTTTGGAAAAAAATAAAATTAAATATTTGTTTGAAATAAAATTTCATTATTATTATAGAGAATTATGGCATTATAAGTTTGTCAAAAAAATGTTGTCAAGTGTGTCAAAAGAAAGATTTTTATTTATTTTTTTACCCAATTTTTTATTTTAAATTAGTAATTTTTATGACATGAAAATTTATTATTAGATATTATAGAGAATTATGGCATTATAATTTTGTCAAAAAAATAATGTCAAGTTTGTCAAAAATGATTCATTTATCTTTTTAGTCAATTTTTTGGAAAAAATAAATGAAGCTGTTTTATGACGTAAATGTAATTGAAAATCAAATTGGACATGGAAATTTTTGAATTTGTTATAGTTTTTGAAATATTTTTGGAATTTTGAAAAAGTTTGTATTTTTGGTTTTGTAATAATTTTTGGAATATTTTTAGAATTTTTTAGAATTTTAGATTTTTTTATAATTTTTGGAATTTTGAAAAAAGTTTCAATTTTTGATTTTGTAATAATTTTTGGAATAATTTTAGAATTCTGAAAAAAGTTTAATTTTATTATAATTTTTACAATATTTTTGGAATTTTGAAAGAAATATGAATTTGTGATGTTGTAATATTTTCTCGAATCGCTAAATGGAAGGTTTTTGAATAGTTTGCTGAAAATGTAATTGAAAATGAAATTGGACATGGACATTTTTGAATTTGTTATAGTTTTTGAAATATTTTTGGAATTTTGAAAAAGTTTCAATTTTTGATTTTGTAAGAATTTTTGGAATATTTTTAGAATTTTGAAAAATTTTAAATTTTTGATTTATTATAATTTTGGAAAAAGTTTCAATTTTTGATATTGTTATAATTTTTGCAATATTTTTAGAATTTTGGAACAAGTTTGAATTTTTGAATTTTTAAGAATTTTTGGAATATCATTAGAATTTAGAAAAACTTTAAATTTTTGATTTTATTCTAATTTTTGGAATATTTTTAGAATTTTGAAAAAAATATTTTCTAAATTTTATATATATATTTAGAATTTTTAAAAAAGTTGCCATTTTTGATTGTGTAAGAATTTTTGTAATATTTTTAGAATTTTGAAAAATTTTAAATTTTTGATTTTATTATTATTTTTATAATTTTGGAAAAAGTTTCAATTTTTGATATTGTTATAATTTTTGCAATATTTTTAGAATTTTGGAGAAAGTTTGAATTTTTAAGAATTTTTGGAATATTATTACAATAATTAGAATTATTAGAAAAAGTTTAAATATTTGATTTTATTCTAATTTTTGGAATATTTTTAGAATTTTGAAATAAAAATAGAATTTTTGAATTTTATATGTTGTACATATTTTTAGAATTTTGATAAAGTTTCAATTTTTGTTTTTTTAAGAATTTTTGGAATATTTTTGGAATTTTGAAAAATTTTAAGTTATTGATTTTATTATAATTGTGGTAAAAGTTACAATTTTTGATTTTGTTATAATTTTTGCAATATTTTTAGAGTTTTTGAAAAAGTTTTAATCTTTGATTTTGTAATAATTTTAAAATATTTTTAGAATTTTGTTGGAAAACGTATGAAGTTTTTGTTTTATTTAATTTTTACAATATATTTGGAATTTTGGAAGAAATATGAATTTGTGATTTTGAAATATTTTCTCGAAACGCTAAATGGAGAGTAGTTTTTGAGTAGTTTGCTGAGTGTATAATCTTTTCACTAAACTATCTTAATTTATGACCTGTTATAATTTTCCGACTACGTATTAATATTTCGTGTTAGTTTTGTAATATGTACATATCTAAACAGAGCTAAACTATACAAGTTCTTTAACACAAAGTTATGTTTGATATATATCGCTGCCCAAAACAAAAAACCATGTCCTCATAAGGGTTTTTAGCCGAAAACTATAACAAAATCCTTAGCCCAGACTGAAGTCTTGATATCCCAGAGCTGAGAGGTTTCAGTCCCTTCGAAATTATAACATTAAAGCAATACTGATTTGGACTTACGATCTCTTTGGGTCATAACATAAGTGTTCTTATGTAATATTCTACTCTTACATCGTTTCTGCAATTTTTTTCTTATAATTTATTTTTTGTAATTAAATAATTACTCTTAAAAAATCAACATAAAAATTGAATCAAATTACTTTTAGTAGTCGTTATGAAAATTTCATGAGAAAAGAATATGATACAACTTGTGATGAAGTGAAGTTAATAAATAAGTTAAAGAATTGTCGTTAGTGAGATAATTGTAATTAAAAATTACGGTTTCTGATTTCTTAGATGTAAGTTTTCATAAGCGTGCATAATTTCTACACTGTATCTGATTTAATTAAATAAAGAAATCGATATAATGATTTTATTGGAAAACAAAATGAGATCAAACTTTATGTTAAGCATTTACCTCAATTAATTTTTCAATTTACAATAGCCATTGATCAAACGTGCAGTGATTAGAAAAACTATGTATTTAAAGCAGTTCCGTTAAGGATTACAAATCAACTAAAACTGATCTCTCCATGCGTAGCTTTAACTAAATCAAAGTAAGTCTAGACCCTGCCGAAATTTCTTGCAGGAAAATTATACAGGAACTAACATGATCATGACCATTTCCTGTAGAGAATTGGGACAAGAAGTTTACAAGATCATACAAGATTATACAAGATTCTTGAATGAAAGTTTACAAGATCATATAAGATCATACAAGATTCTTGAATTAATCAATCATCCACGATATTGTTTTGTCCTATCTGATTCTTGCAAGGATCATGTGAACTTTGTAAAAATCAAATGCAAGTTCTTTCAAGGGTCAGGCATGTTTCTCGGAAGATCCTATACAACACTTACAAGAGACTTGCATTTTCACATAAGATCTTTGATAGTTCATGTAAAATCCTAACAAAAATTCCTACAAGAATTTTTGTCAGGGGAGCCACTAAAATTAAATAAGGTGAATTCTTGTTATTCTTTCTTATATCGAAACGCTTTAACCCGTAACTAACACACTTGGGTCAATGTGACCCAGTCCTTTTTTTCTTGTCGGTTTTTTTTTTAATCTTTTTTGAATCTTTTTTAATCTTTTTGCAATCTTTTTTTTTTACATATTTAAATTAGTGAAATTTCTATAAAAATTTGTGGGTCAACGTGACTCAAGTGTTTGTTAAAGTTGTTACATTTTTAAATTAGTGAAATTTCTATAAAAAATTAGTGGGTGAACGTGACCCAAGTGTGTGTTAAAGTTAACATTTTTACAGTGTGTTAGTTACGGCAAACGCTAGTTAGTTAAAGTACAACGACGTATGAACTGTGAACTGTCATCCATTAGCAATATAAAACTTCTATGAAAGCTTCAATATTCATAACTGAATTTTCATTAAAATATCAATTTTTTAAGATCAGAAAGTTAAATCAATTCTGAGAAATAAAAGAGTTGCAAATATTTTTCCATCTGACAATATTTCTAAAACAAAAATATTATGTGACCGATGACCCTTATCTGTACACAAGTTTTTCATAAATATCTAACAAAAACAAAAGCAACTTAGTAAATTAATTAACTTTCCCAACTAAAATCTACATTACCAGCACAATATAACTTAAAAAATTCAATTCAATAAAACAAAATCTAATAAGAGTTGCACAAATTACGATAGCCTGTAATTTTCTCTGATTTATTTACTGTTATCTTTCGTTTAGTTTAGTCAACGAAAATCTCTTAAACGCGGTAAAGCTATTTTAGACGAAATATATTAAAAAAAATTATAAGTAGTTTATTTTATTTACATTGAAAGCTTTTTGGTTGACGGTTGACTTAAGCTATTTGTTTTAGTTTTTTGTTATTTTTTAATTGTGTTTTTTGCCTGAAAAGTATTAATCTATTTTTTTTTAATTAATTTCTCTTCTAATTTCAAGGAAGATATAACCGTAAGAGTTTTATATTTTTAATATGCTTATTGGGGAAAATCGATTAAATTTTATATTATGTTGTGAAAAGGAAGAAAATGCATTGAAAATAGAACGTTTGTGTTATCTATATCAAAAGAAATTTGATTTGAAATTTATTTATTTTTGTGTTGCTTGCTGTTGAGTGAATTTATTTACAAATCAGTTTTTCATATAGGGACCGTGCATTGCTATTTGATTCTACCGTCGCGCTTTAAGTGTTAGGATCTGTATATATTGGCTCTTTTATTTTTCAACAAATTAAACGTTAAACAAATTTTATGATTTAGTATTCCATGCAAATTATTCGATTGTTTTTTGTTTGTCAAAATATTAAAGAAAAACAACGTAAATTTAGTTCTAACTATGCGATATTTTATATATAAATGGATAAATATTTAATAAAGTTTACGCAGCACGAACGGAGATTTTTGGTAATATTAAGGAAAAAGAACTATTTGATTTAATATATATTAAACGACAAACGTCAAACTAATTTCAAATGAAGCCAAACGTTTGTATACTTAACACTTGGCGCGTAACAATCAGATACGCACGTTCTCTATTAGTTTTATTTTCAAGGAGTAGAAAATCCATGTTTCAATCAAATAAAAGTTGTGTGGATAGGTTATTATCTATATATTGTAAATAAAATTAATGACTAAGTTTGCTTGTATACAATTTAAATATTTTTTGCCAAACTTGGCGGAACATTTACATCACAAACAATTAGGAGGAAAAAGTTAGGAGCAAAAAACAAATTGTTTATGTTTTGCTGTTGCGTTGTTTTTTAAATTTCGAATTTCTTACATTTGACACTAAAATTCTTTTCTCTCTTGCGTTGGTTATTTCATAAAAAGAACTAACAAAAACAAAATGAATAACGTAGCTGTAGTGTATAGACCAAGTTTGTGGTTTGAACTAAAATAGATATATATTTGCGTTCAAAATGAATAAAAGTTCGAAAATAACATTCTAAGAATCGAACCCAGGTTTGAGAGAGATCAATCGTTCATAACAATTTTCTATCATAACATATAACAATTTTCTATCATAACATTTATCTCGTATTATTACTAGCCGACTCCAGTTTTCGATATCCTAGAGTGCAAATATTTTCTGTTACGTTATCATACGTGATGGGTCTAGATATATCTATGTTATTGGTACACTGAAAAAAAAATTAAGGTAATCACAACCTCATCTCGAAGTTTATTATTCAAACAAAGACAAAATATTTGCAAACAATTTCATCGTGATTGGGACAACTACTTGAAAACATTTTTCTGACAACGGTATGAAGTTTATAATAAGACTGAATCTAACAAAATATGGTGTGCAATTTATGAAAATTTTTTTGCTATCCACAAAATTGTCGATCGATGTAGTTTCGATACAAGTTTGTTATCCAATTCTAACTTGGTTAGAGTATAACAACAATAGTGATCAACTAGAGAAACAAATTGACTAAACCTGAATCTAATAAAAATATGTTTATGAATGTTTTTTGGTTTCTTATACTTCGCTAGAGTAGTGACCTATTTTAGGTTTATATAGCGAAACATTTTTTTGGTAGTGTATCTAGTCGCCTAGCCCTGTTGAGAATGATATACTTTTTTAAAGTGTAATAAAAAGTTCTTATCGGTTTGAAACTAGATCGATCGACAATTTTGTGGATAGCAAAACAATTTTCATAAACTGCACACCATATTTTGATTGATTCAGTCTTATTATTCATGATGGGATTATTTCCATCGGAGTGATGTAATATCACAAATAATTCATTGAATTAATGGTATGAAGTTTATTTAAAATATAATGTGTTATCTTCTATCTTCTTCTATCTCTTTTTATTATATATTTATATAATAATAAAATTATATATAAAATTATATTATATTATTAAATAATAATAATAATATAATAAAACAAAGTGTTTGCCTGTCTGTGTGCGCTCTCCAGTGAAATCTGGAGCACATGGCAGTCTGAAATTTTGTCAAGAGAAGGTCATCGACAGGTACTAATGCAACTCGAATTTTAAAATTTGATTTAGTTTTTTTTAATTAACATATTTTAATTTTCTTAAGGGTTTGCCTAAATGTTGATTATAATATAATATGAATTTTTATTAAAATTTTGTTTTATTCGCTCAGTAATCTTGGATTAATTTTTTTTCGCTAAACAGAATTATCATTCAAATGAAAAACTTAGATATAATGTTAAATACAAATACATTTATATCAAAATTATGTACACATTGGAATCCAACGCGTTATGTTCTTGGTTTGGTTATATAACACAAATATCGAATCTACTTGAATAATCAGAGCTGCCATCAGATGTTCCAAACATTGGAAAATGGCGTTTCTTTTCCTCTTCTGAGTAACATTATGGAAGTATTTGCAATGGATCCTTAGTACCGAAGAAACAGATTATGAACAATAATATCAAAGCTACAGATTTAAAGTGTTTTACTTATTGAGGAAAATATGCTTCCCCATTACTTTCAAAAACAAACTAAGCACGTGCATCATGTAGGTTATTGCAAGGAATCGGTAAAGTATATGCAAAAATATCAACTGGCATTCTTAGACCGGCTATTCGATTAATCTCAGATATTAGCTCTATGCATGTTTGGTTCTGCTCTTTCAGGTTTTATTTCAGTGCAATATTCGTCCTTACTATACTAAACGCATGCATCCCACAAAGCGCATGGATCAATGTAGACTGTAGAGTATTGCAAACAACTGATAAAATGTATTTGCAAAAATTGCAAAATGACCGCATTTGAGAACAGCATATAATCTGGATTGATAAAGGTAACATGACGGGAGGCTAAACCAGCGTTTTGTATTGCGATTATGAGATTCCAGAGTAAGGCATTCGCAATTGTGACGCCCAATAAACGTAAAACTTTCAGTGACATATGCGCCATTACTACTAAAATCACACAAAGCGCATGCATCAATGTAGACTGTAGAGCATTGCAAATAATTGGTAAAATATATTTGAAAATCCGAAGGCGAAGCGTGCTTCTGAAACTAGGGTAGACATATTCAAAAGTTTTATTAATTTGCCAGTAGAAACTAATTATAGTACATTTAGATGAGAGGACATTATGCGAACAATATGAAAATAAAGTTTCATATTTATATTATGTTTGGGTAGACACTGTCTAGTGTGTCTATACCGACGCTTCGCCACTGCTTTAGAGACCTTTACCTAATTACTCTTGCTTACCGCCAAATGATACCAATATTACAATTTCGTTCAAAATTTTTATAAAACTAATAAAATAAATTAAATTAAATGACAATAAACAAATTATAAGAGTAGTTACTCGAACAAAAAACAGTTTCCAACCATTTATTTGGAAAGCACGGACATCGCCGTGCGGGCACCTTCTACTATCCAATATAACAGTAGTTGAATAAAGTTAATAACTATTTCCATGACAAAAAATTTTCTTTGGCCTTATATCATGAATTTTTCATTTTAAAATTGAAGTATTTAAGGTTAATTGAACTATACTTTATTTTCACATAAATATTACGTGTGATTGTCTCAACTACATCGTTCTATAATTTTACAGTTGTTGAAACAATTTCGTAGTTCTATTTGCCATATCTGGCCGTAGGGTGAGGTTGAGACAACTGCATTTCGATTGGAAATATAACATGTTTTTTTCAGTGTATTGACGAAACAGGGAAACTATATTCAGGAAGTTTTTGTTCTGAAATAAATCATGTGTTTATGAGTTTTTGACTGTTATACGCAGTACCGTGCAGTATCTTTTGGGGGCCCTGTGCAGACACTATATTCTTAAGTTCATCTAGCGCAAAAATAATTTCTTAAATTTGGTATTTCACGGTTTTTATATTTTTAATATAATATTTCCATCGAGTATCGCTGTGCGCCTTCAGTTTAATCTTTACTTAACATCGCCTATCACTAAATTGATGATGTGTCTGTCCACCTACCGGCGTATACCTTTCTTATTGATTTTTTAAATTCGACTTTTACTCCAGCTTATATTCTCCTTTCATATTGCTTGCATTGTCATACCACTGACCACAGCAATCAGAAATTTTGATTCCTAATACTTTTAATTCCTCAATAAGGACGTTTGCTAAATTTTCTTCAGTTGGCTAAATTTTCTCCAAGGGAGAGAAGTGCATGTTTTTCTCCCGAGGTGTGTTTGGAACCCGAAGGCGAAGCTTGAGGGCTACATATTACTGAGGAAGATCACATTTTCGCCCGAGGTGTGTATACTATTTTTTGCACAACCACAATACAATTATGACATTAAAAACTAAATTCCTGGTAAGAAAAAGCTAAGGAGCTAAGCCCGCGCCACAGCTTTTGGAGGATGGGCCAGGTTTAACATTTTCAAACAGCCCAAGTTGGACCAAGCTTGGACCAAGTTTGGACTGATGTCCTGGGGCTAAGTCTGGCAAACCAGGCTTGGGCCAGGTCTACCAAAACAATTTTTTTCCAGATGTCCTTCAAATGTGTGGCAAGAGGTTGTAGGAAGAATAAAATATATGGAAATAAAGATAAACATAATATGGTCTGCACATGTTTACAATGCATTAGACTGGTTAATAACGCGTATAATAAACTGAACCCTGGTTCAGTCTAGGCATCTACAACTGACCCAGAGTCAAGCCAAAGCTAACTAGCCATGGCTTGGCCTGCCAATACTGGTTAAAGATTGGTCCGTTGTTTAATATTGGCAGCTCCTAATCATTTACAGAACTCGAAAATTATACTTTTTAATGTTCTTCGTAGTACGCGGTTTTTATACAAATAAGTTTGAATTTATCGTAAATATTTCTGTTACGATACAAACTATTATTGTTGTTATGGTTTATTATTTTATACTCCCTAGGAAGTAAAATATGCAATCCGCTCCCGCAAACGAGGGAGCGGTATTGAACTTTATATAAAATTCGTGCAAAAAACATATTGCTATTGATAACTTCGAAATTAAAATTATAACTAATGAGATGCTATAAAAAGATAGAAGAAACAATTTGAAGTGATATTTGTTTCAATTTAAATCGTAGTCAACAAAATTTGTTTAAAAAGTAAACGAATTTTGAATTTTACCTTTGTTTTAGGTAGATTTCATATAAAAATCTACTATTGCAATGGGCTTCATCTCGGAATTTCGGAAAAATTTTGATGCCAAACGACTATATATGATAAGCGGAGACAAAAAAACAAAAAAAAAAAAAAATTTATATATATATATATATATATATATATATATATATATATATATATATATATATATATATATATATATATATATATATATATATATAAACGATATGAGATATAACGAAAACGACCGGCACTCTCACGGTCGCATTTGTTGAGGCAGATCAAAAAAATTTTCTGTACTTGTGTGTTTTAATAATATCTTGGACAAGTTCGTGAATCAGCAAAATCCGACACGTGGTTAAGAAACTAGAGGCTTTTTTCTGAAAAAAATTGATTTTTTAAAACCGTTATAACGGCCGTTTGGATACTAATATTTCAAAAAATTTAACAAATTTAGAATCTTTGGAACCTTTTTTATCAATTTGTTTTAAAACTAGACCTCTGCAGTTAGAGGTTTCTGAGTGAGCGGCTCCAACAAAAAAGTTTGCAAAAAAAAATTTTTTTTTGAAACAACCGGCACTCTCACGGTCGCATTTATAAGGCCAGATCAAAAAACCTTTTTTAAAAATGTGCGTTTTGTTAATATCTTAGACAAGTTCGTAAATCAGCCCAATCCAACACATGGTTAAGAAACTAGAGGCTTTATACTAGAAAAAAACTCTGTTTTTTAGATCCGTTATAACGGCCGTTTGGATTCTAATATTTTTAAAAACTTCATAAATTTAGAATTTTTAAACCTTTTTAATCAGTTTCTTTCAAAAAAACGACCTCTGCAGTTGGAGGTTTCTGAGTGAACGGCTCCAACAAAAAAGCTTGTGAAACACAAAATGCGTTTGAATCAACCGGCGCTCTCATGGTTGCATTTGTGGAGCCAGTTAAAAAAACCTTTCTTAAAAATGTGTGTTTTATTAATATCTTGGACAAGTTCGTAAATCAGAAAAATCTGACACATGGTTAAGGAACTATAGGCTTTATACTAGAAAAAAAAGTGGTTTTTTTAATCCGTTATAACGGCCGTTTGGATACTAATATTTTTAAAATCTTCATAAATTTAGAATCTGTGGAAACATTTTAATGCGTTTCTTATAAATATAAACCTCTGCAGTTAGAGGTTTTTGACTTGTTGGCTTCAACAAAAAAGTTTGCAACAATCCCCAACTACAATTTCCAAAAACCTTATAACAGTCAATGTCAACCTTATAACAGTCAAAAAATAAAAGATTTGAATAGAAGAAATTAATTTTTTTTCTTAGAAATAAACTATTTTGATATTTTGCAGTAATTGCACAACATATGATATAGAGTAGGTTTGTGTCATAAATTATCACACACATGTTCTGTGGTAGATTTTATATTTGTTTGTTGCAAAATTGGATAGATATAATTTTGCTTGTAGGTAGCTAATTTTCTTTTTAAAATTTGTTCGATATCTGTTTTAAATTAGTTTGTTTTGTTTAAACTAATCTGATACATCAGATTCTACTGGCACACAAAACTGTCTGATCTCGAAATCTACCTATTTCTAGCGGATATACGTGCCGCTTGGACTTTTTTTCTTTTAATTAGTGTGATTTTTTACTATTGGAAAAGTTTTTCTAATGTATTTTATATTTAAGGGCCCCCAAAAAATACGGCGCCCAGTGCTATTGCACTTGTTGCTCTTACGATAGTACAGCGCTGGTTATTCGCCGAATTAGGTACAGTGTTGGTGTTTTCCCAATATGCCTCTCATAAATTCAAGTTAATTAACTTATATTTAGAAAGCAATATAATTAAGCTAAGAAATAGCTTTATTGTAATTTGTAAGTTGACACTAACCTCTTTTCCGATGTGTCTGGCGCGATAAACGCTTTTACTAAAAGCTCGTATCTCAAAATCACACATTTTTCACTCACATTCACATTTTTTTATAAAAAAAACTTTGTTATATTTTTTTTATAAGTTATTTTTTAAATAAGTCATTTGCCTTTTAAGTAACAAAGGTAACAAGAGATTGACATTATAATACATATTTGTAAACATACGCAAAGTGCCAACGGCAAACAGCGTTGTTGTAATTATGTTACGGTTTTTTTAATACGCATGTTCTAATAATTTTTTTTGAGACCCTGACATTAATTTAATCGATTTTTTCAATTTCGGCTTTTCTAATTTTCTAAATTTATACATACATACAAAGATAAAGTTTAAATATATTTTTTTCAATAAACTTTATTGGGACAACTTTTAAAACGATATAAGTAAATCACAAAGATTTTAACAATTCAAGCATAAACAAATTGGGTATAAATATTTTCCCTTTCATTTCCAAAATCGTTTGTCAGAGAGATTTTATAATCTAATAAGAAAGTTAATGTTGCCTGTGTATTTAAATTTATTTGGGAGCAATAAATAAGATCATTTTCTAGCAAGATGATTCGTTTAAGTAATGCAAGTTCAAAACTGCCCTAGTGACTGAAAAGAAAGTTTTGTGGATTTCTGTACCAAACAATAATTTCATATGCAAATAAATTGAAATGAAAAAAAGGTTAAAAAGTAAAACACAATAGTTATTTGTTTCAAGAGGACAAAAAATTAGTCTGTTTATAACATTTAATTTTTTCTCCAACCGTTATTTAATCTATTATTTAATAAAATTTTAAAATATTTAACATTTAAATTATATTTAATTTACATTTCAAACTGAATCCAAGCAATCATTTCAATTTTTTTTTTCAAAGAGTAAGGGCAATGATACATGTAAAAGAAATATCTTTCAGACATAAAAAATTTCGCATTTAATTGGTTGAGGGGCGGTAACATTTTTTAAATTTCAAAAAAATATTTTTGACTGAAAGACAGAAAAAATATTTGTAAGATAAAAAAACATAACCTAAAAAGATATTTTTTGGTTGACAGTTTAAACTGATTAACTGGAAAATTGATTTTAAAAGTAAGTTTTACCAATAATCAATTACAATTAACTTAATTTGATTATTTAATTACAATTAAAATAATTTGTTTACTTATTCATATAGATTTAGGCATTTTCACATTGGACCAAATTTGCATTTTTTTGTTGCGATTATCGCCTAATAAGTAAACAAATTATTTTAATTGTAGCTAAATCATCAAATTAAGTTAATTGCAATTGATTATTGGTAAAACTTACTTTTAAAATCAATTTTTCAGTTAATCAGTTTTAACTGTCAACCAAAAAATATCTTTTTAGGTTATGTTTTTTTATCTTACAGATATTTTTTCTGTCTTTCAGTCAAAAATATTTTTTTGAAATTTAAAAAATGTTACCGCCCCTCAACCAATTAAATGCGAAATTTTTTATGTCTGAAAGATATTTCTTTTACATGTATCATTGCCCTAATAAATTTCCTATTCAAACTTTAATTTTTGTTTTGCATAGATATATAGATTTCTTTATTTTTTGGCCTAGGACAAAAAATGATTGATTTGGGACTGCTACCATGACTACAAGATATGCAATACACAAACAAAATGGTTTTTGAAAAGTAGGTATTCGTTTCCCTAAAACAAAAAATGATGAATTTTGTGACGAGTAAAAAGGTTGCGGTACGACGCGATTGTGGAGTACCGCAATTCGGCGAGCTCAAAAATCCATTTTTAGTCCGAGTTAAAAAGTAAAACACAATAGTTATTTGTTTCAAGAGGACAAAAAATTAGTCTGTTTATAACATTTAATTCTTTCTCCAACCGTTATTTAATAGATTATTTAATAAAATTTGACAATATTTAACATTTATTATATTTAATTTACATCTCAAGCTAAATCCAAACAACCATTTCATTTTTTTGTCAAATTATAATAATTTTCTATGCAAACTTTGATTTTTGTAGTAAAGATTTTATAAATAAAGATTTGTTTAGTTTTTGTTCCAGGACCGGAAACCGCTATAGTTTTCATTAAATCTTTACAACATTGCTTATAATCGTGATTTGTTTCAATTTTTTTCTTTTGAAAACAAGTCTAAAACAAGTCGAAAACTGTGTTGCAAAAATTATAAAAAAAATTGTTCTGGGCTAGAAAAAAATTTAACTTTTATATGACACCCTATTCGTCAAAGCCAAAAACCATTTTTTTCAAAACTTCTACTGCCAACCCCTCCATATAACATACTAAATGATGATCCGGTCGCTATAATTTTCATTCAATCTTTTCAACATTTTCTATAACCGTGAATTTTTTCGTGTTTTTATCTTTTGTAATGTTCGAAGTTATGGTAGGAGACAGGAAAATTATTTTAGTTATTTGGTAATCTCTTTTCATGCAATTACATAGATCTCTTTATTCTACCAAACTCTGACTCAAATGTCTTGCATACAATTTGTTCTAACGCAAATTCTATTCATCTGTCTCAATACATCTGCAACTTGTTAAATTTAATTAACTTTTGTGGTTATAGCAAACACTATCTCTCACATTCATTTCAATCATGTAATGGTGACAGTCTAACGCTCCAGATAATCTCGAAAGCCAGCTCGATCGACACTAAAGAGATATAGATTATCGATTCCACCCTCTCTGCAAACCTCTCACGTCGTCCATCGTTCACAATAACCATTTCGCATCCTAAATGCTGCAGTGCAACCGGGTGTTTTTCGCCAAATTTTTCATGAATATGTGCAAGCACATTTATATCGCCACCAATTATGAGATCACTTTATCCTCTCGGCTAACTGAATATTTTTTTATATTCACTGCATTCACTGCTTGGAACACGTATTAACACTCACGTGTAATAGATTTCTGCCTGAATTTTCCGATTTTGCAGAAATTGCTGCCATATACTCGATTTTATATAAATATTTATGAAACCGTAAACTTATTAAAGCCAGTAAGCTACTCCGCCATGGTATATCATTTTAGACAGCAATCTATATAACCAGTCTTTCTAAACGTCTGATCAGCACGAACCAATGTTTCACTAACTAGCACTAAATCCATACTAACATGTGTTAGATAATTCTGTTATCTGTAACATGCTTAGATAAAATGGTCTGAGATTTAATGTAGTCAACACTCAATTGTTGGTTTGAACATTCCATTCCTAGCCCCTAGTTCCCTAGTTAGCAAGGTATCTTCGGATATTCAGAGACGTTGATCTATATTGGTTAACACTAAACATGCCTAACATTGAATAAAAAAAAATCGTTTCACTTTTTTTAAAATAAAACGTGTTTTGAAGTAGGGATTACTATATGTATCACAACAACACATAAACATCTTTTAAGACCTACATCCTAGTCCTAAAATCTTTTAAGACCTTAAATTTTTTGTTTAAAAATTTTCAGAAGTAAAAATAAAATGGGTTTCCAATAATTCTTGTGCAAATAACATATTCCTTGCTCATGTGACGCACGGTCATTCCCAAGAATTGAACCCGGTATATGAAATTATATGGAAGCTCATAACTTCGAGAAAGCTATTGCTTTTGCGTGTCATCACCAAAAAATATTTGATGACTAAAATTGAGGATGCTACCGTTGACAAGAGTTCATCCCCCAGCTACCCTACGATATAACCTTAACTATTATTGCCAGTGTTATACGATATCTCAGGTAAACTCATATGCCAATAGCAGGAACTGGAGTACGCGGGGTTATCAAAATTGTAGAACAAAAATTAAAAACTTACAAATTAACAAAAACTGACCCCTTCTGCGCATATATACATACACCTTATACGTATACAATATACATTCATATTGACCTTCACATTTAAAAACCCGACTTTAATTTTTTCCTGCCATTAAAAGTAACGAACGTCAGTTAGTAGATTGGTGTTAGTTCTCGATTCTGGATTATTAATTTGTTGATTTTTTTAACTTTTATTTCGCTTTCCTTTTTGAGTCACTCCACAATTTTCACTTCCGATAGGAACTTCAAATATTGGCAAAAAGTTAATCAATTCGATTAATGTATTTAATTATTCATCTTCACTAACTATAACCTCTAGACCTTGTAGGTGTACGTTTTGATCATATACATTTCTTTTGATATTAACAAAATACGACTCTTGATTGGATGTCTTTTCTTCGTCTAGGTTCTTCATCATATCGATGGTCTAGCGCACAGATGTGGTAAGTGACATTTAGCAAATTGTTCATTACAGGCATTTGAAAGTTTACACTTCAATAAAAATTGGAAATGTAAAAGAGCAATTTCACGCAAGTTCAGCAAATTTTTGGGAAATTTTGACTTTGACCCCCTTTACTTTTGATTAGTTTTTGTTTATAGATAGTCTTTCATAAATAAAAAATACAAGTTCTCTTAGAATTTTTTTTTCGACCAGAGGTCTTCACAGGGTGCCCCTCAATTTTTTGTTATTTTGTGATGTGAGTGCATTTTGACGAGCGATTGTAGAAAAACTACTCAATCGATTTTCATAAATGATATGTCGTTGAATAGGTATAAGAACAAAGTTAGTAAAAATGTACACTGTTAATTTTTTGAAATAATTTTTAACGGTGTAACATAAGAAAAAACGGTGTAATTGAAGAAAAGATGGCGATACTCCTTTTTTTTAAAAACTAAATTGAAGCTTATTTTATATCTAACTACTTGAGAAAATTTAGGACACGCGTTAGTTTTTGTTTTAAAGATAAAATTCGTTGTGCATATGACTGTCGGGAATCAGTTTTTTTGTTCTGAAGGTAAATTATAAAAATGGAGTTATAAACTAAGAGATTTTTTTCTATGTTAAATATCAAATATCTTATTATTAAATGAACTTTTTAAAATATTATAAAAATTATATATGTACAATAAAGAAAATATGAAGCATAAATCCACAAAAGCGCTTATTGCTATGTACATTAAATAAAGATTATGTGGAGTTTAAAAATAAGTTTCCTGATGTGAAAATAGGATTTACTAAATTCACGTCCCTTCGACCACAAGAATGTATAAAATTATCCCAAGGAGTACATAATGTGTGCGTGAGTACCATACATCAAAATATAAAACTAATGATTCAACACTCTTAAATGTCTTGGATTACTGATGCTCCTTTCCAGAATTATAAAAGATTAATTGATTTTGTTTTTTGTGGTGAATTAACAGAAGATTGTCATACTTTGAAGTGCAATGAATGTTCAAAAAAAGTTCAACAACTAGAAGAAAGATTACTAAATGATTTTGACGTTAAAGGAATCCTTCAAGTCAAATACCAACAATGGAATACCACTGATCGATGCAATTTGGATACTTTAATAGAAACAGTAGAAGAATTTATGAAAAAATTTGTTTACCGTTTACAAATTTTGATACCACACAACTTTATAGCAAAATAGCAATCTACATACATTGAGGAAAGAAAAAAAAATTAGAACCAGGAGAGTGCTTCGTTCAAGGGTATTTTTCTGAAAACTACGCTTTCATAATTCAGGATTTGTTTCAAGGTTATCATTATAATAATTCACAAGCGACTATTCATCCATTTGTCATTTATTTTAAAAGTGACGCAAGTGAATATATACAGCACCGAAGTTTTATACTCATTTCGGATATAAACGATCACAACAGTACTACAGTCCATCTTTTCATTACAAAACTTATTAAATTCATCAAAACGCATATAAATTCTAATATTAGGAAAATAATTTATAACACCGACGGTGCACCTTCTCAATACAAAAATAAACATAACCTAATTAACTTATGCCACCATAAAAAAGACTTTAAGGTTGATGCAGAATGGCATTTTCATGCTACCAGCCATGGAAAGGGACCCTGCGATGGGATTGGTGGTACACTGAAGCGTGCTGCACACCGTTATAGTATGGGGAGCAGAGATATTATTGATACACCAAAAAAACTTTTCGAATGGGCTTTAAAATGGGAATCTACCATGAATTTTGGATACGCCGATAAAAGTGAACATCAATTAACATAAGAAAAATTACAAAATCGATATAAAAATGCGATTACTATAAGTGGAACTCAAAAATTTCATTCTTTTGTACCATTAAATACTAAGACAATAATTGCAAAAATGTTTTCCAACTCAAAAGAAACTTTTGAATGTAAAATAAGCAGGGCTGGAACGTATAATACGGTAACGTATAAAATACGTATTATACGTACGTATAAAACGTATAAAACGTATAGTATAAAACACACAATTATATACGTTTTATACCGTATAAAAGTAAAATCTTTAATAAATAAAAATACATTTATATAATATTATCGCTAATATAAAAACAATATTTAAACTGTGTCTATTAATTAGAAGTGGATTCACACAACAACCCGGATTCACACAACAAAATTTCTTGAAAATATCTCTCTAATAATTCCTAATAACTTCCCTAACTGCTATGAAAAAAACGACATTTATTCGGCAACAACATAATATTTTCCAGCTGTTCTTATTAGATGGGAGTAGCTGAAGCTGGATTGAACAATATTTCATATATTTAATAATATTTCCTGATACCAAATAATTAATTTTATGGACCAAGTGTTTATAAACCAATATGTTTCCCATGTAAATGTTTGTTAAAAAAATTTGGAATCAAAATAAATGAAACTCATTCTTTTGACACACTTATAATAGTCACGCTCATAGTCTTATATACAAATGCCAACGATCAAGATTTACCTACATTCAATCTTACAGCTCATTATCATTTAATCGTTTTTAAGGCAAAAAATATCCCATTATTTTACAATTTTCCGATGCATCCAATATATCGTCCTTGCGGTTCTTATCATTGAAACCTATTTTCTAAAACAAAATTTTTTACAATCGCTCCAGTACTTTTCATCGGTTGTTACGGTTTATTTTAGAATTTTCATTTATGACCTAACGCCGAGCAATGCAAAAAAGAGGACATACGATTTTGACATTTGGCTCGACATTGTAATACTTGAAATTTAGAAAAATTATAATTTTAAATTCATGTTCGTGTAAAATTTATGCAAAAAAGAAGACATGTGCATATCAAATTAGGAAATAAGGGACATTGTAATGTTTTGTATTTGCAAAAAAATCTCAGAGGACAGGATTGTAAAAAACAGGACAGTACGGTAAAATACAGGACTGATGGTCACTGTACCTATGTATATGTGGACGAATTAATAACTGACCAAAAACAAGGATTGGCAGATGAGTTACTAAAATTACATGTGTCAACTATCCAGCTAGAAACAGTATTTTCTAACTTATCATCTCTCTAACTCTCTTCGAAGCCCTTTGGTTGCAGAAGTCAGAAAGTTCCAGGAAACTATTAAGTACTAATTACTAAAATTGAACGAAAAAACCCAAAGTTCATCAAATCAGTACTAATTATATTATTGTTTAGTTCATCATTTAATATTTAAGTTTAAATAATTGAATACATTGGTATATTATATTGATAATTTATAATTTATCACCTACATTAATTGTTTAATTTTATTATTTTAATAAAGAGGTATCAAAGGACCTATTCGAAAGAATAAGAAAAGAAAATTCCAAACAAATAGTTTTTTTTATAAATTATAAATAATTTATAACTACTAAATTATATTTTTACTAAGTATAAAAATTAAAAATATGATTAATATCTGAATAAGAAGTATTTTTAATTTTTTATGAATGAATTTCATAAACAAAAGTATATTATACGTTTTATACGTTATATACGTTTTATACGTTACGTATTATACGTGTAACGTATAAAACGTTTTATACGTGTATATTAACAACCCTGAAAATAAGTAAATAATTTTTAATAACTATATTTATTTTGTTTAACCTACATATATAATTTGTATGATATTTTAAAAAGTTTATTCAATAATAAAATATTTGTAAAATACAATCTTTTACTTTATAATTCCATAATAACATAATACGAACATAATACTTCTCCAGTCAAAAGTTCCTAAATAGATTTAGTTATTTATACGGCTTTTTGTTTGCAGTCGAGACTGTCAAATTATTTTTTATAAGAGTGATTACTAAAAGTGATAAATAAAGATTTCATTTTTTTTATGCCATCTAATACAAAGAAAATTATTGCAGAAGTGTTTTCCTATTCACAAGAAACTTCTGTTTGTAAAATAAGTAAATCCATTTTAACAATTGTATTTATTTTATTTATTGTACTACATATATAATTTTTATAATATTTTAAAAAGTTCATTTAATAATAAAATATTTGATATTTCACATAAAAATAAATCTCTTAGTTTATAACGCCATTTTTATAATTTTCCATCAGAACAAAAAAACTGATTCCCGACAGTCATATGCACAACGAATTTTATCTTTAAAACAAAAAATAACGCGTGTACTAAACTTTCACAAGTAGTTAGATATAAAATAAGCTTCAATTTAGTTTAAAAAAAGGTGTAGCGTCATCTTTTCTTCAATTACACCGTTTTTTCTTATGTTGCACCGTTAAAAATTATTTCAAAAAATTGCCAGTGTACATTTTTGGTCTTTCAAACTTTCTTTTAATACCTATTTAACGACATATCATTTATGAAAATCAATTGAGTAGTTTTCTACAATCGCTCGTCAAAATGCACTCACATCACAAAATAACAAAAATTGAGGGGCACCCTGTGAAGACCCCTGGCCGAAAAAAAAAAATTCTAAGAGAACTTGTATTTTTTATTTATGAAAGACTATCTATAAACAAAAAATAATCAATAGTAAAAGGGGTCAAGTCAAAACGTTGTTGAAATCTTCGTGAAATTGCTCAAAATATTATGTGGTTGAATTCGATAGAGTTTTATAGTAGTTATCTAGTCTTTATTTTAATTATGTCTTTTTACATGTTAGAACTTAAGAGTTACATGAATAATATTTAGCTTTATACACACCATAAGTACTTACCACAGTACATGGGCAGTACAGTACAGTACAACAATGCCATTGGATAAAATATTAAACATGCCCATACAAAATTTGTACATTATATGAAAAATGAAATGGAGAATTTTATAGAGTACTTAACTCATTTTCTCAAAAAATGTCACTTACCACATCTGTGCGCTAGACCATCGATATAATATTGTCACGTTTTTCTACCTTTATCTCGAATTGGCATTACTCTCAATTCACTAAACGTATTTTCCAAATCTTCTTCTGCATTCGATCAATGATTGGTAAGGAAAACACTCGGTTTTATTAAGTCTTCAACGTTAGTATTTCACAACAACAGTAAAACAATATAGCAAGAAATATTCCTATCTAGAATATTCTTCCAATACGCACAGAAACTTCAACGGTTGGCAGTAGAAATTTCCGCTATAAACACAGCGTCCCAAAAAATACACATAAATACTTCTATTCAACAACGCTTTAAACTTTATTTGCAATTAAATTTCACTTAACACAATTTCAATTTTAATTGTTTACACTTTCACAGGCTAATTTTAACTATAAACACTATCGCAGTATAATTTGTGCTATACATACGTTCTGAAAAAGGAATTCCTTAAATTATACAATTTTAATTTCTATCGAGAATATTCCAGGTAAATCCAAAATTTCTTTACAAAGAAAACTCGAAAAATTCTAAAAATAATCGATGTCATTATTTTAGATGTATTTTATTTTATCTTTTGTTTTTGTTTACCTTCTTGGAATTTGTAGTATATGTTTAGTTGGAATATTGTATACGGTGAATTGGGGTAGAATACAAATTTGTTTTGTAATTCGTAGCGATTATATAGAACCGCAATAATATTGTTCGTCGTCCTCATTTTTGTTTTCAAATAAACTAGTGTTAAAGACACGGTTTGCATTTTCATTTTTTGTTCTTTTTTGATCTTAAAAATTGAACCTGTTTGTCCAACACCAACAATATGTTTTTTATTTGCTTACATATTAAAGTGTTACTTTATTACTGTGATTTGCGGATTTAAATTATCACTTTTCAACTTTTTTTTTTGTTGTCATAGTTACGTCCAAAAAGGTAAAAAGCATTTGTATTTGTTTAAATTCTATGAAAAATAAAATTTTTTATCAAAGCAATCCTTAAATTCATAATTTCATTATCCAATTAAAATAGTTGTTATCATTTGTTGTCATAGGCTGTATTCTAAACGACGACTAAATTGTACTAAACTGCTAAATCTAAATTTAATTTTACAAAATTACCGAATTTTAATTCAAATTTATATAATAAAGATTGTCGGATATTGTTTAACGTATGAATTTTTTTCCAAATTATTGAGAAAAAAAATGTCAATTTAGTCAAATAAAATAGTTGACTAAATTGATTTAGCACGTTTAGTACAATTTAGCATCAACTAGAATAGCTACACAATAATTAGGAAAAAATAATAAATATTTTATCAAAGGTTACTTGTTCCACATATTTTTATTTTAAAATTTATGAAAATTTATAATTTTAATTTAGAATAAACAAATTTTCTTAAAATATTTTGCTTGCGGCGAATAAAAAATAGTATATGATGCACGGACGTAAGCTATTTTGGACTTAATGTGGGTGCAAATCTCGGCTAGCGCCTCGATTTGCAAACTCCACATCCGTCCAAAATCTTTAGCTTTACGTCCTAGCATCATAATGTACTATATTCGGTTGATTTTCAACAAATTTCACCAAACTTCACTTTGACAACCGAAATTAGTCGAGCCAAAATATACATATAGATTATGTTTAAATAAAAATTGAAAAATTATAAATTTTTAAATTTTTATTTATTAATTTGTGTAACTTACTTAAGACAAGTAAATAAAATAATAACCAATATTAAAATGTTTCTCCAAGTGCCTACAGCTTCTTCCATTATTTATATTTACATATTTGATAATCACACATACTATTATTTTATACATGTAACAGCTTTGTTTTTATCAATTAATTACACCAAAACACAGTTTTTACATTTATGTTGAAGTCTAAATATGAAATATTCATTGGGTGAAGTGAATAAAAATAAGTAAATGCTTTAACTTGTTGTTTTTTAAGTATTTACTTATAATCAAGTGAATAAAATTTTAGCATTTACTTGATAAAAAGTAAATACTTAAAGAATAAGCAAATGCTTGTAAATTAAGTAAAAACTTATAAATTTTCTAGCAAATACTTAAAAATATGTGAATAAAAACCGCAAATACTTTTACTTTTGAAGTAAATGCTTATTTTTTTTAAGGTAGCATATAACGAAACATGAATTTTATTATGGTTTACTTTTCGCAACAAAATGACTGCTTTTATTAATCATCGAAAAAGAAAAATGTATTTAGAAATAGATTCAGCCCGAAGTAAACAACTTTTGCGATTTAATACAGAAGGCCGAAATACAGTTTATGGCCGATAATTTTTTGGGTGGAAATAACGAAAAAAGAGGTGAAAAAATAAGTTCTTTTGAAAAAATGGCAATTTTTTTGCGCTATTTAAGTGATCCTGGATACCAAAATGGTGTTGCTGAGGATAATTGTATGTTTGAAATGAAATTTTATTATTATTATTGAGAATTATGGCACTATCAGTTTGTCAAAAAAATGTTGTCAAGTGTGTCAAAAGAAACATTTTTTTTATTTTTTTACCCAATTTTTTGGAAAAAATAAAATCAATTATTTGTTTGAAATGAAATTTTATTATTATTATTGAGAATTATGGCATTATAAGTTTGTCAAAAAAATAATGTCAAGTGTGTCAAAAAATTATTTCTTTTATTTTTTTACCCAATTTTTTGGAAAAAAAATGTAGCTGTTTTTATAACGTAAATGTAATTACCCAATTTTTTGGAAAAAAATAAAATTAATTGTATGTTTGAAATGAAATTTTATTATTATTATTGAGAATTATGGCACTATCAGTTTGTCAAAAAAATGTTGTCAAGTGTGTCAAAAGAAACATTTTTTTTATTTTTTTACCCAATTTTTTGGAAAAAATAAAATCAATTATTTGTTTGAAATGAAATTTTATTATTATTATTGAGAATTATGGCATTATAAGTTTGTCAAAAAAATAATGTCAAGTGTGTCAAAAAATTATTTCTTTTATTTTTTTACCCAATTTTTTGGAAAAAAAATGTAGCTGTTTTTATAACGTAAATGTAATTGAAAATGAAATTGGACATGGAGATTTTTGAATTTGTTACAGTTTTTGAAATATGTTTGGAATTTTGAAAAAAGTTTGTATTTTTGATTTTGTAATAATTTTTGCAATATTTTTAGATTTTTGGAAAAAGTTTTAATTTTCGATTTTGTAAGAATTTTTGGAATATTTTTAGAATTTTGAAAAACTTAAAATTTTTGATTTTATTATATAATTTTTGGAATTTTGAATGCAATTTCAATTTTTGATTTTGTAATAATTTTTGCAATATTTTTAGAATTTTGGAAAAAGTTTGAATTGTTAAGAATTTTTGGAATATTATTAGAATTTAAAAAATGTTAAAAATTTGATTTTATTCTGATTTTTGGCATATTTTTGGAATTTTGAAAAAAGTTTCAATTTTTGATTTTGTTATAATTTTTGCAATATTTTTAGAATTTTGAAAAAAATAGAGTTTTTGAATTTTATGTATATATTTAGAATTTTGAAAAAGGTTTCAAATTTTGATTTTGTAAGAATTTTTGGAATATTTTTAGAATCATGAAAAATTTTAAATTTTTGATTTTATTATAATTTTTGGAATTTTGAAAAAAGTGAATTTTTGATATTTTAATAATTTTTGCAATATTTTTAGAATTTTGGAAAAGTTTGAATTCTTAAGAATTTTTGGATTATTATTGGAATTTAGAAAAAGTTTAAATATTTGATTTTATTCTAATTTTTGGAATTTTGAAAAAAGTTTGATTTTATTTAATTTTTACAATTTTTTTGGAATTTTAAAAAAGAAATATGAATTTGAGATTTGTAATATTTTCTCGAAACGCTAAATGAAGAGGTTTTTTGAGTAGTTTGCTGATTGTATCATCTTTTCACTAAATTATGTTAATTTATGATCTGTTATAATTTTTCCGACAACGTATTAATGTTGCGTGTTAGTTTTGTAATAAATTTCTAAACAGAGATAAAAATACAATGTACTTTAACAAAGAGTTATGTGTGATATACATCGCTGCCCAAAACTAAAACCATGTCCTCATAAAAGTTGTTGCCGAAAACTATATCTAAATCCTTAACCCAGACCGAAGTCTTGATATCTCAGAGCTGTGAGATTTCAGCCACTTCATATTTTCCTAATACATTAGCAGAAACAGAAGAAGCTGCAACAAAATGGCAACAGCGTTTTGAAATGTCTATTGTAATTGGTGCATTGGTTAGTACTCATTTGGGTAAACGAATTCGATTAAATTTAAATAAGGTTCCGAAAATTGTTGTTTGTTGTGCTGTTCTACACAACATTGGCAAGCATTTGAATGATGTGTATGATATTGAAGAAGAAATAGACGTTCCAAATATTAACAGTGAGGAATATGATGTAGAGGAGGAAAACGAGGACAGACAGATACAGATGCAGGGCCAGAAAAGAGATTAGAAATAACAAGAGCTTTAAACGCTACACCTTAAAATAATAATTTGTTTTATTTCATATTATGTAACAAGTATAAATAATAAATTTGCTTAATTATAAATTTATAAATTCAGATAATTTATTTTCAAAATTTTCATTGAATGTTATTTGATATTCATCAGGATCATTATCGCAATGTTTTTTTTAGGTTTTGCATTAAAAATTTTTCTTTTGTAATCTGCAATTTTGTCAGTTCCAATTGTTTTAGTAGAACAAACCTTTGTAGTTCAGATGTTGTAAGTTTTTCTGTTTCTGTTGTTTCAAAATTTAACAGCTAAAAAAGCTTTAGCTTAACGCTTAAAGCTTAACTTTATTTTTTTATGTTGTCACTTGTCATCTCTATTAAAACAACATTATCTGTTTTTGACAGGCCAACTGTGGCAGCACCTATACTTTTTGAAAAGCAGGGTTCTCATCAAACTGCATAAGCTCCATAAAATCTTCCTCCTATGGCAACAGCTTTATTAGTTGATTGCCTGTTTGATTTTTATTGGTTTTTTTTATCTCCGTTTTCATGTTATTTAATTTTTTTTTTAAGTTTGAGGATATCTTGTGTTTTCCCTGTTTTCTTTTCAAGATGAATTTTAAAACTTTTCCAAGCATTTTCTTTGGATTTAATTTAGCAAATTTATTGTTTATACTTGTTACATTTTTGTTTTTTTTTAACGGCGTTCATGTTCCATGTAGGAGCGTTGCCAGGCTAATCAGCTTCGAATATTCACCACGGTCATTCGCAACAGCAACATAATTACCATGGCAGCCGATTTTTTTAAGGTCGTTTATTACGTCAGTCTCCCATTGTAGTCGTGGTCTACCTCGCGGTCGCCCACTCCCTGGGGTACTAACGTACATTTTTATAACCATTCCAGACTGTGAATCGGCTCGTAGAACATGCCCAAACCAAGCAATCCTATTAGAACGGATACAACCTATTATATCAGGACCCTCAAGAAGGTCTCTGATCTCAAAGTTATATCGGGTTCTATACTCTCCATCGTCTGTCTTAAGTGGACCAAAAATGTAGCGTAGGATCTTACGCTCAAATACAGATAAATGCGATTCGTCATTTTGTGTAACGGTCCACGTTTGTGACCCATACATCACAACCGGTCTAATCAATGTCTTGTATAACTTGAGCTTGGTGTTAGTTGATACATACGGAGATCCAAGGAGAGGTTTGATTGAGTAGAAAGCTCGATTACCTGCAGCGATTCGAGCTTTTATATCTGTAAGTATGCTGTTGTTTGAGTCAAGCATTGATCCCAAATATTTAAAAGATTCAACTCCCTCAATTCGTTCATCGCCGCACATCAAATCTTTCTTCTCAGACTCTCTTGAAACATTCATATGTTTGGTTTTATTGTAGTTAATTTGAAGACCAATTTTTCTAGATCCACTCTCAAGCGACTTAAAAGTCTCACTCATAACAGCTTCACTTCGGCCGAGGATGACAACATCATCAGCGTATGCAATCATCTGTACTGAGTTTATTGACAAGATATTGTTGTTAGTCGGCAGTTTCTTTTGACGGCACACATATTCCAAGGCTAAATTAAAAAGTATAGAAGAGATAGCATCACCTTCTCTTAACCCGGAGACGACTTTAAAAAACCTTGATATTTCGTTCTCTACTCGTACACAGCATTGAGAGTTCTGTACTGTCATTTTGCATAGTGATACCAGTTTACCAGGAATTCCCATTGACACCAGAGCAGACCATAGAGTCTCTCGTTCGAGAGAGTCGTAGACCTGTCTGAAATCAATGAAGAGTTGGTGCACTGGTATGTTGAACTCTCGGCACTTTTTCAAAATCATCCTTATCGAGAAAAGTGCATCAGTGGTACCTCGGCCCCGCCGGAAGCCACACTGATATTCTCCAAACAGTTGTTCAGCAAAAGGATTGATTTTGGATAGCAAAATGTAAGAAAAGATCTTATATGCTGTGCAGAGTAGAGCGATTCCTCTGTAGTTTGCACATTGTAGGCGATTACCTTTTTTATGGATTGGTATCAGCATAGCTGTGTTTCAGTCCTGTGGCATGGCTTCAGTCCTCCATATCATTTGAACAAGTTCAAACAATCTTAAGGATAGAGTTTCACCACCATGTACAATCATTTCGGATGTTATATCGTCGATACCAGGTGCTTTATTGCATTTTAATTTTGACAGCGCCGCATCGAATTCCTCTTTGGTTGTAGCTTTGCTCGTCGCCCGACTTGTTTCTGGTCACTTAAGTTGAGAAGATTCTCAAAATAAGCGGCCCAAGTGTCTAAAATATTTTTAAGGTCTACTTGTAGCTCCCCATCTTCGTTTTGAATAGCAGTCGATCTAGTTTGAGGGCCCTTCTTTAAGGTTTTAACCTGTTGAAAGAAGTTACGCGATTGATGTTCCTTATTGAAGCTTTCAATCTCCTCACACTTTCTCTTCCACCATTCTCTCTTCGTTTGTCTACATAACTTTGTAACGGCTTGTCTTGCCAGTTTATAGTTCTCCTTCGTGGACCTGGTGTTGCGTCCTTGCAGACATTTCAGATAGCAATCTCTTTTGTATTGAATAGCGTCAAGACATGCTTGATCCATCCATGGCTTCTGGGAGTGGTTTTGTGGTCGTCCAAGTATTCCCTCAGCAGCGCTTAAAACAGCATCTTTGAGCAAATACCATGACTTATCGACGTCTCCATTAATGGTTTCTGATTTCTCTAATGTTTCGGCAATATGGTTTTGATATTTCTCTTCTGTTTCTGCATTCTTTAGTGATGAGATGTTAAATCGTTTCCGTTGATTGAATTTCGGAATGCTTGGGTTTGGGAAGTGGAGCCTTATTTTAGCACATACAAGAAAGTGGTCACTTCCAATGTATGCACCTCTAAAGGATCGCAAATCCAGAATACTCGAAAAGAAACGTGCTGTAACTAGCACGTGATCAATTTGATTTCGAGTGTTTCCATTCGGTGAGACCCATGTCTGCTTATGAATCGATCGGTGCGGAAAGAAGGTACTGGCAATTCTCAAATTATTTGATAATGCAAACTCAGTCATTCTCTCACCATTATCATTCGAATTCAAATGCAGACTGTTGGGGCCCACCACATTTCCATAGGAGATATCTCTTCCAACCTGCCCATTAAAGTCAACAAGAACCATAGTGAAGTCGCGTGTTGGTGTTTGTTTCATAACCTCTTCCAGCGCTATGTAGAAATTATCCTTCTCGTCGACGGTCTTAGCTTCAGTAGGTGCATGCACGGCAATAAGAGAAATATTGTTATATGTACCACGTACGTAGCAAATCCTCTCACTGACCGGGATGAATTTCATCACGGCTTCTTGTATGCGTGCACCAACAAGAAAGCCAGTTCCAAATTCTCTTCGAGAAGGATGACCACTACAGTATAGAGAGTGACTATCCAAATCTTGTTTTCCGATTATTGGCTGACTAATTTCTTGCAGAGCTATGATATCCATCCCATACCTCTCAGCCTCTGTTTCTAGACTTATAAGAGCATCAGGAGCGCTCAGGCTGCGTACGTTCCACGTTCCGATTCGGTAGTCTGGTCCTTTTTCACGTCCAGGTAAAATTCTGTTTTTGTCCGGGTCTGTTTTTCTTTTCTGATTTCCAAATTTAACAAATAATTTTTTTTCCGGGGTTAGGGTGTTAACCTTAGGCCCAACCCAAATTGTCGTGAAAGGGTCTGTTCTGCATCTTAAGGTTACCAGAAACAACCTTTTGACACGTTTATATAGCGAGCCGCTTGATCCAAGACAGACGCCCGCTTCAAGCCGCCCCTAACATGGAGAACAGACGCTTGAGTCGCATTGGTTTTAAGGCGCCAATTCGCCATGATGTACCATGATTGACTAAGCAGTTTTAACCCTGCTTGTCTCCGGTACACCAACCTAATTCTGTCAGCATTAACCAGGCAGCACGGCGTGGACGTCGAATTTCGGATTTCGCTACCCATACTTGTTACATAATATGAAATAAAACAAATTATTAATTTAAGGTGTAGCGTTTAAAATTCTTGGTATTTCTAATCTCTTTTGCTGGCCTTGCATTCGTTTCTGTCTGTCCTCGTCTTCATCCTCTACATCATATTTCTCACTGTTAATATTTGGAACATCTATTTCTTCTTCAATATCATACACATCATTCAAATGCTTGCCAATGTTGTGTAGAACAGTACAAAAAACAACAATTTTCGGAACCTTATTTAAATTTAATCGAATTCGATTACCCAAAATAGGAAACCTTTTTTTATTTGGCCGAAACATCTTTCTATTATCACCCTCTCTTTGGCATGAATTCGGTTGAAATTTAATTTTTCTCGACTGGTGGAGTTCTTATACGGGGTTATAAGCCACGGTGCTATTCCATATCCACCGTCCCCCAGAAAACATGCCTTACCTTTGAATCGTGAAATTGATCGACACACTTCACTAAGCTTCCATATTCTACTATCATGGGTACTTCCTGGCCATTGAACGTCTAGTAAATTTTTCATCCGAATTACAAGTTGCTTATATTTTTATACTTTTTTGACGTCTGTGTGTGGTGAGTGGTTGACCTTCCTGGCTAGGATCTTGAGGAAACTTTGGCAAATGATCCAACTTTGTTTGAAAATGAAAGATCTGGATTCATTATAAATTTGAACAAAATGGCGGAGGGTCTCCCGAACACCTCTAAGTTCAAATCTTCAATAACTTCTAATCCCGTCTTATGATCTTATTGAAACTTGGTATATAAGATTTTAGTAGTGTTTCCAATATTTCTGCATACCAACTTCCGGTTTCACATTTCCGGTAAAACTTTTTTTTTCAGGCGTTTATCCCTACAGTAGCCTACAACTACCGATCGATTTTCATGAAACGTTGGTAAAAGCTTTCAAGTAACATGAGAAAGATTTTATCAACTGTTGAGGTACATTGGACAAATAGTAGGGGGTTCCACCATACAACAGGTAGTTTTTTCCATCTTATTTTTATGTTTGTTGGGAGCATACTAGATTCGTTCGTGGATTAATTTTGATGACACTTTGGAAAAAGATGCAAACATGTATGGCTAGTTTTTGAGCGATATTAAACAAAATGGTGGATGGTCCCCCAAACACCTGATTTTTTGAAAGCTCAATAACATATCTGTACCTGATAATTGAATTGAATGAAACTTGGTACACAAACATTTAGTACGGTTCACAATAGTTCTGTATCCCAACTTCCGGTTTTTCACTTCCGGTAAAACATTTTTTTTTGTACTTTTTTTTAAGTTTTTTCAGTGTCTTTATGCCCACTACAGCCTACAATAATGAACTGATTATGATGAACTTATGGAAAAGGCTTCAATTAGTGTGAGAAGATAGTTATCATCTTTTGGGATATATATTGATCAAAGTGGCGGGGTCTACCATACAACTGCTGACTTTTCACACTTTGTTTTCAAAGTTTGTTGGGAGCATACAGACTTCATTCATTAATCAATTTTAATGTCACTTTGAAAAAAGATAAAAATTTAAATGACAAAGAACTGATTAGTTTTAAGACAATATTAGAATAAGTGGTGGGGTCCTCCCGAACACCTGTTTATTGTGTCATCATTTTTTCAATGTTTGTTGGGAGCATACAGCATTCGTTCGTGAATGAATTTTAATGACACTTTGGAAAAAGATACAAATATGTATGGCAAGCCACTGATTAGTTTTTGAGCGATAGTGAACAAAGTGGTGGGGGGTATCTCATACACCTGTTTTTTTGAAAGCTTAATAACATCTGTTAACCACCTGATAATCGAATTGGATGAAACTGCGTACATAAGCATTCTTTACGGTTTACAACAGTTCTGCATCCCAACTTCCGGTCTGTCACTTCCGGTTAAATTTTTTTTTTACTTTTCCTCGTATAACAGAATTTATGTTTGTTATCTCAACTACTGCAGCCAAATTCTGTAATTGTGAAGCGATGAAGTGATAAGTTTTTTAATGAAAAGAAACGAAGAAATTTTTATCACTTCACCGCTTCACAGTTACAGAATTTGGCTGCTGCTCTCTTTAATATTTTTATAATTAGAACTAGGCGAAATCTACAACATTGGTTAGTTTTTAATTAAAGTATTTGATGGATATTAGCTCATTACATATTCAGAACACTATGTTTCGCAACATTTTTGTGACATTTTAATCTGAGACACTGAATAGATGCTCACAACGACCAATTTTCGTATTCGCTGCTAAAAAATACTACTATAATATTGGAATTTTTGATTTTTTGGAAAACTGTTATTCATCGCATCGGATCAGTTTTTGTTAATTTGTAGATTTTTCAGAGCAACCTTCTGAATTAAATGTAAACATAGGCTTTGTGCGAACTCATAAATATTTGACAGAACTGTCAAAAACTGTTTTTGGTGAAGATAAAATTTGTAGAAACAAAATTTTGACATAAGGTGAAAAACTTTTTAATTTTTATGTTTGCTGTTAATAAATATATATAATATATACATTAATATAAATATTACTTTAGCCCTTAAAAAAACTTCTGTAATAAATTGATGTTCGTTCTGAAATAATTTGTTATGCCTACTGTCACAATTTGATGATGCTAAAAAGCTATAACAAAATTTGACGTTTCGTCATAGTGAATATAAATTCCAAAAGAGACAACTGTCATTATTTCGTCAATTCGCACAGAACCATAATATAATTCAGTATCTATGCGAATAAGATATAAACAACCACGTTAAAAATAGTATGAATTTAAACAGAACTAAATCGTATGTCATTACACTTAATTTTAATCTTTATCAAAATGTTTAAATAGAATATGAATTTAACTGTTCAAACGTTAAAAAGTTTCACTTCATATATGCGCACCTTGTGCACAGAGCTCAATTTTTTTAAGTGAAAACTTCTTTAGCCGCATTATGCAATTTTGTATGAAGTAATATTTATATATTCTCGTTATCATTTTTATCAGGAAAATATTCAGAAATCAGGAAAAAATTTTTAAATATGAAACACATCTATCATTTCTTAACGTTTCAAATTGCGATGTGGATATCGCGCTCGACTGATGTTTTGGTCGGTAGTTCAATTCCTGGACTGGTACATTTTTTTATTGTTTTTGTTTTTAATTTTTATTAAATACCATTAAAATTATTTTTTTCTATGATAACAAATGAAAAGTCTATTCCACTAGTATAAAAAGAATAAAAAATTGTGGTTGCTATGGTTTTTCATACAATTTTACAAAGTATTTTAAACAACGCAACTATGAAAAAATAGAATATGAATTTTGAATGTTTTGTTGTCGATTTCTAACTTTATAATTTATAGTAAATATCGATTAAATATTACTATCATAGAAAAAATTGCTGTACGAGTTGTATACGAGTTGCACACTATACTATTTTATTTATATTTTGATCGGAAACTTTAATGTGAACTCGAATTAAGTAATGCTTACATTCCGGTTTCATAAATCGGTATCACTCGTTTGTGCTGCTGCTTTAAACATTTGTATTCGTGATGTAAGGGTTATTATTCTGCCTTCGTAGTAATATATTGTACAAAATGCATAACCAAAAATATAGAGACGGTTATAAAATTTATCTATAGAGGCTCGAAAATCCTTTCATTCAAACGTATGAATTATCAAATAAAACTATTATAAGTATTACCTTAAGCATTAGTAAATGCTAATAAGTATTACCTTAAAAATTTTCCAGTTTATACTTTTAAGTAAAAGGTTTCTATTATTCACAGAAACGTGAGTAAATACTTATACTTAAAAGTATTACCTTATACTTAAAAGGTAATTCTTTTAAGTAAATACTTATTTTTATTCACTTCACCCATTACTTAGACTCTTTGAGTATTCGAGAATACCATTTGAACTAGAAAAGAAAGGAATTTGAGGAAATGGAAGGAATAAGGCGATGGATATAGTTTACTCAGTATTTTTAATCAACCGTATGGCGTTTTTCTGTACAGAGTCTAGACATTTTATTGTTGAATGACAAGCACCTCTCCAAACATGACAAAAGTATTCCATACATGAGCGAATAAAGGACTTAAAGATCAGCAAAATTTGAAAAATCTTCTTACATTAGCCCAGAAAACCTAATTTTTGGATTGCGGATTTATAACAAGATTGAACTCATGTTTGTTTCATTTCATGTTATTTTCGATAACAACTCCAAGAAGTAAAAGTGAGTCGACCTCGTGCAATTTTTTATTATTTATCTTATAAGGAAAAGGAAGTTTTAATGGCGCCATAATTTGCATATGGCTGAATCAAACCCAACAAAATTACGCTACTGCATTCCATTATACGCTTTAGGTCTTCCTTGATAGAATTAATTAACATATTTTTGGTAGCTACTGCAGATCTATAAACCATCCTGCTATCCAAGACCTGGAGTCTAGACCATTGCATTTTTTTTTTGCTCCATCCGATTCAAGTACGCATAAAATCTGAGATTTTAATTTAGAAATGTTTCATATTTCTCTTTTTGGAATATGGATACCGTTCAAATTCATACTAATCATACCGTAAGTACACTATAGGTAATTATTTATCAGAATTTGTACTGCAAATGGAAACTAAAACGATTTGTGTTTTGAATTAGAAAAAAGTTTTTTTGTTTATTTATGTAGATTTGTAACTAGCTTTTTCTCTAATTTTCAATTAATGTCTAGCAAATATTTAGGTTCGCTTAAATTTAAAATTTATCAAATTTAGAAATTTGAATTAAAATTAAAGGCAAATGAGTTAATTGTTTTTTCAAACTTACAGCATGATGGTGACAAAACTATGGAATAGCTGTTTTCCAGAACTTGTTGCACCTCAAATTCATAGGCACAGTTTTTATTTATGTCAGGTAAGGAAAACAAAAAACTCTTCAAAGTCACAGTATTTTTTCATTTTTCATTGTCGTCTCACAAATTTTTCATACATTTATAAAGAGTATAGTATATCGATCAAAGATATAAATTAAAAATATAAAATAATGTTAAGCCCCTATTTAACTCAAACTAGTTAACGAACAAACGACTAATAAATCATAATTTTTAGACAAAAGCTTTTTATGTTAAGAACTATAAAAGCTTAATTCATTTTCAACAAAACAAAGAAAGAAATAAAAAAATATTAATATATTAGAAAACTTATAATTTTTAGCATGAGATTTTTTTTTAAATTAGATTTAAGAAAAGTTGTATATTTTAACATCTCTCCCATAAAAAGTATTACATATTTTGTTTTATAGCAAAAAAAAATACTAAATAGCCAGCAATTATTTCTACTGCCAAATTCTTGTTATCATAATAAAAATAAAAAAAAAGTACTTGTTATATTTTTGTATAAATTTTCGAAAAATATTTGAAAAATTGGATCTTCATGCGGCATTTTTATTTTAATATGAAGAAATGAAAATTAACATAGAAGCCAAAAAAATGGGCGATATTACAAGTTACTTCGTTTAGGAATTATATTTATTAGAACAAGGTTAATTTAAATAACTAAAAAAATTAATAGAATAGTAATAGATTATCACTTATATGACTTCCTGTGTAATCCAACTAATCTACTTACTTTTATATTTACAGTGGCAACGTAATACTCAAGTTAAAATAATATATTTGTTATATCGATGGTTGGCTGCAATATTATTTTTAGCTGCCTTAGTATGTTCGTTATTGGATGTTGGCAGATCGGAACAACCAATATATGAATTTCATTATGCGAAATGGTGGATATATTTAACACATTGGGGGTTGATGGCATGTACAATACAATCATGGCTTGCTGCTTGGATTGTAACACAGGGAACAATGGTTGATCGAGACGATTTTGGTAATTATTTAATAGCTTAGAACGAGAGTGTTTTTGATTAAATTTTGTGTTGTTAAAGTTGAAATTTCATAAAAAATTTATGTGTATAATCAAATGATTATAGTTTGCTTGTGAGAAAATAAAACTAGTTTTGTAGGGATTTTGGTGCGGACTATTGTATCCAAAATATACGCAATGAATTTCTTGGTTACAGTGTAATAGTAAAACTTAATGTCTACGAGTATTAGTCCCTGGGCCCACGCCGATTTCATGTGATGATTACCACATATTTTACACTTTGATGAGCCCGAAAACATTTGTTCAGCGATTTTCTTCAAATCGGCCGCTTTTTCGTTCGGCAAGCTCCGAAAAACGCCGATTGCCCGTGATCTTGTAAATTTGCTACCACATTTTTTTTTCAACTGTTCGGAAATTTGTTTTAGAACACGAGGGTGAGCTTGTCCGACCAAAATGTGTCTGCTATTGTCAAGTCCGACAACTGACATTTTGGTATGTTCGGGTTGTCGTTAACCCCCATAGTTAAAAAAAAAATTACAAGATCCCGGGTATGAGAAAAATGGCAGAACAAAAGTTTTCGGACTCGTCAAGGACAGGCGCCTCACGAAGTGTAAAATATGTGGTAATCATCACATGAAATCGGCGTGGGTTCAGGGACTATAAGCATTAGTAAATGCTAATAAGTATTACCTTAAAAATTTTCCAGTTTATACTTTTAAGTAAAAGGATTCTATTATTCACAGAAACGTGAGTAAATACTTATACTTAAAAGTATTACCTTATACTTAAAAGGTAATTCTTTTAAGTAAATACTTATTTTTATTCACTTCACCCATTACTTAGACTCTTTGAGTATTCGAGAATACCATTTGAACTAGAAAAGAAAGGAATTTGAGGAAATGGAAGGAATAAGGCGATGGATATAGTTAACTCAGTATTTTTAATCAACCGTATGGCCTTTTTCTGTACAGAGTCTAGACATTTTATTGTTGAATGACAAGCACCTCTCCAAACATGACAAAAGTATTCCATACATGAGCAAATAAAGGTTCAGGGACTATATGACAACCTTGCGTACTTCAGTCCCTACTATTGACATATGAGTTGACGTGAGATATCACATACTACTGGCAATAGGAGTTAGATATCACTAGCCAAGGTTATATCTTAGGGTGTTGGCGGATGAACTCTATTTAGTCAACGGCAGCACCCTCAATCTTAGCTCATTGATGATGGGACGTTATTGCTTACTCGAAGAATCGTGTCTTCCTATAGCTCTATGTGTGGGATTTAATATTTGTGGAAACAGTGCTTCACATGATCAAGAATTATACCATTAGCTAGATTATTGGCAACCCCATTTAATTTTTGTTCCTGAAATTTTATGTGTTGTTGTGACACATATTGTAATTCCTACCATTAAAAAAATGCATCATTTACTGTTTGCCATTGATCGGTTTAACTACACCGGCTAGCATATTCAAATTAAGAACTAAAACATTGGTTCTTCGAGACAATAAAATAGTTACAGTTATTATTCTAACATTCTAAATGTAACTGGGCAGAAAATTTTATTTATTTCTGTATATATACTACCCGAGTAAAAAATCAATGAAATAATTAGATTTTTTCATAGATCACTCTTACCATATTTGTCTGAAGTTGCTAAGATACCAATTAAAAATCTAGAAAAAATACACATAATCATTGGTGCAGACTTAAATACAAATTTTTCTTTAGAATCATCAGTCCCATTACTTGATTTTTTCAAAGAAAAATATGACATGATTATGTCTAATAATTTTGCAGTAGCGACTACAAATCATGGAACAACAATAGATGCAGTTTTTACGAGATATTTAAATAGATTCAACACAAAAATATTTGTATCTGGTTTTAGTTATCATCGAAAACAACCTGTTGAAAAAAATGAATGAATAATGAATAAATAATGGAAATAATAATCTAAAAAATTATTAACAATTCCTGCTCTTTTATTAAAAACATTGCCGCTCTTTATTAAAAACAGCACTAAATATCAGTGAAATTGTTTATATATTTGCCCAAACCACATCTACATCTAAAGAAGTTTCACTTCAAATGTGAGCTTATGTGGATAAGGCTCACGCATTTTTTTTACTCAGTCTCGTGTTAAATATTATATGAGTTAGATGTGTCAATTTTAGTTACTCAATTATTCAGTTTCGTTATTTTTTAAATTTATATTTTTTCCTTATTTTTCATTCAAACAATAAAAATGAATTCGTGTAATCTTTACACGCTGTTGAAGTAAAACTTCTTTGGATACTGTGGCCTGTATTACTAAAACGATTAAATATCAAATAAATATGTCATATTGAAATTTAGAGTAGCTTTTATTGATAATAAAATTTATAACATGTGTAATAAAAAGCCATATTACAAAATCAATTCAATTATTATCATAATTGAATTATGAAATTAGAGGTTTATTGTAACTAAAGTGAGAAACATAGACTTTACTTTGCAAATTTGCTAAATTTTTAAAAAAACCGCATCAATTGTTGTACCGAATCTTGTTGTTGAATTAAATGAACATGCATTATTGCATTCATCATTAAATATAATTTGTAGTACTTTGTAAGACTTTGCAATACATTATGTAAATATGCTGTTTTATTACACATGTTGTAAATTTTACTATCAATAAATTTTACTCTAAATTTCAATATGATATATTTATTTTATATTTAATCTTTTTAGTAATGCTTTTAGTAGGCTACTGTAGCAGGCCAAAGAGAAGTTTTACTTCAACCGCGAGTTAAGATTACGCACATTAAAAAAAATCAAAATTCGAAAGGGCCCTGCTCGACGTAGTTTTAGCGCTTGTAGTGTTCTAAAACAAATTTGTTTTAAAAATTCTTCATTAGAAAAGATGTCGTTATGGTTCGGTCCTTGGAAAGAAAAATCTCAAAATGGCGAGAATTTAAAAAAAATGTTTTTTTCCCCGGTTATTTTACATTTCCGAATTTTTTTTCCGAATAGTAGTTTCAACCATCTATATATTCTGTACTAAGTATACTGATTAAGTATACAATGGAAAAAACTAGACTTTGACTTTGACTAAATTGAACTTTCACTAAATATTGTTACTAATTTTTAACTATTAACACAATGCTTTTAAATGTAGCTAAATTTTCTGTAAAGGTGTTAAGGTAAAAGTTTAGAATATCTTAAAGTTTTCATTGAGCAAAAAGTGTTTGAATACTACATGTTTTTCTTAAAATTATTTTCACAAGTTTTTTCATTGTGTTTGCACGCTAACTATTTCATTCACTTGGAGTAAAATAGTTTTACTTATTACAACATGTCGCTAAATTGTATGGAAATTCTATCCCGACAAATCGTATAAAAAGTCTAGAAAAAGAATGTTATAATAAAAATTTAACATTTTACATTTTTTATAAATTGATGTATAAATACATAAATGCATGTAGGTATTAACTTTTCTGAGTCAACTAAAAGTTTTAATAAAAAAATTAATAGAAAATATGGAATTTTAACTTACAACCATGAACAACAATTACATATTATTGATTTGCGCTTAATGTCAATTCGGTAAGCATTCTGAATTTGACCACTGAAAAGTAATGAATAGCACCAGGTTTTATTAAATATACAAAGCCTGTGTGACTTCCCACCGCTGTCACCAATGTAACATTCTGTTTTAAACTGTCCATTAAATTAGTCCAAAGTTAAGCAACTTAGAATTAGGTAATCTGATACAAAATGAATAAAACCGATAATTATTTTTTTATTTCTATATTCTCAATTAAACCCGTTTTTTGAATTAATATAAATTTATTGTTAAAAAATCTATATATTTCGGGCTAGGCCCATCTTCAAAACAAATAGCTAATAGTTATGCTTATTTGTCACTTGATGAAACTGATAATAATAATATTACACCACCTATTATACAACGAAATCAATATGCATCTCTAACTTATGTTCCTGATTTAAGTGAATCACTTTCACGTTCTTGCTCACATTATATACCTAACATAAAAATGGCTATGAGGCCTCAAAATAGAAATAGTTTTAATTTTACTAACTCTAAATCCAAAATTCCTAAGGGACAACAAAGTGGTGTTGTTTATAAAGTTAATTGTGATTGTGATACAGCATATATTGGAGAAACAATACAAAAATTGGATATCCGTATGGGCCAACATAAATATGGTTCTAGCAAAACAATTTTTTTTTTTTTTTTTTAATAAAATGTGTTGTGTAATAGGGTTTAGAATATGTGTCACAACAACACATAAATACCTTTTAAGACCTAGGTCTAGACCTGGGTCCCACAACAACTGGCGTTCTGAGGTGTAGATTAACGCTTTTTTTAAACATCTGTGGGTTGAAGCCACCGAAGCCACTAAGTGTTCCGGCAAACTATTCCATTTGTACGCAGTTCGGACAAAGAAGTCTATCTGCGATCTGCCAGTATGACAGCGCGGGATCTTTACCGTTTCACTGGTTGCGGCAGCCGATTGCCGAGTGGAACGGGGGTAAGAATAAGTTTGAGGCATGATGCCGCTGATTTCATCTGAGCACTGCTGATGACGATATTTGTAAAAAACAACGAGGTCAGCAACAGTGCGACGATGTTGTAGGGAATCAAGTTTTGATGTCAAAGTTCGATCACCCACAATTCGTATAGCTCGCTTTTGAACAGAGTCCAAGAGGGCCAAGATGGAAACAGAGGCAGCACCCCAAACTTGACAGCAGTACTCCATACAGGGACGAATATAGGACTTATAAACATGGAGCAATTGGTATGGAGTAAAATATTTTTTGCATCTATTTAGGAGGCCGAGTTTTTTAGACGCGCTTTTTGCCATCGCCATTACATGATCGTTCCAGAGTAGGTCATTTGAAACTGTGACACCCAATAAACGAATGCTTTTACATTCACCTATTGGTTCATCACACATACTACAATTATATAATATAATATGTCATACTACAATTTATAACAACAATGTTTCTGCTCTAGCAAAACATTAGATAGATAAAAAACATATGTTTAAATTTGATGAAGTTGAAATTTTGATTAAAGAAAAAAAGAAAAATAAATTACAAATTCTTGAGGTGTGCCAAATGATTAGAAATGAAGAATCAACATGTAATTTTAAAAATGACAAAAAAGACTTTTCTAATAACTATTATAATTTGATCAAAATGTTTTAAAAGTTTTATATTAGTAATGAGCTCTAGTACTAGATTTTACAATTTTTAAATTTTAACGTAGTAACGTATGTTAAAATTATATTTTACTTTTTGTTTAGGTATTGTTTTTATAACAATGTCAAAATGCTTTTTTTTTTTAATAGAAGATATAAAATCAGGACTCAGAAAAGAAAAAGGAATTTAGATGTAGATTACAATAGATGCACTATACGTATGTTGTCAGTCTAAGCAGAAAACATTTTGGTGTTGACCAGTGTAGATTATAGAAACAAAGCATGACACAGACATCAAATATACGTTCTTGATAAATAATTTCATTTATTTTGATATTGGTTTTCGTAAAAAGTTCTTAATATTCATGAATGTTGTGTGCATATAATAATGTATATTAAAAATATAAAATTCTCATATAACATTGTATATCATAATGTGTCTTAATAATGGAAAATGAAGATAAATGTTTAAATTTGGATGCTTATAATTTTCAAAATTTATAACCTTCCCAAGATAATTATTTTAAGAATAATTTATTTTAAGAATATTTTGTATTGCAAATGTAGTTTATGGTTTTTCCTTTTTAAATCTGTATGAGTCATAAAATTGAATAATTAATTATCTGAATTAAAAATCAATATTCAATTTGTATAACATTAAAAAATATTTTATTATTAATATTATTTAGCATAAATAATTAAATATTATTAATTAACTATTTTATTATTGTTATTTTATTATTTTTTATGTTATTACCTTTGAAGTTTGGAACTCTTTATCTGGGTGGAGATATTTGCCTTTTAATTTTCATTCCAAATATTTTAAAACCCACGTTAATAAATTCCTAGAGTAATTAAGAGTCGTAATTATAAAGAAAGGATGCCGTTTTTTATAATTCTGTAACGCAAAGGTGTTTGACGCATCGCCAAGTGTAGGTTTTGTGTATATTTGTCAGAATATCTCGTTTTCAAGTTAATAAACGAGTTTGTGTTTAAAATCATAAGCAAGAAAATTGACTTTTACAAATTGACGCTTCCAGAAGTAGAACGGCATTTTTCACTCACCATTGACGGCAAAGTGGAGTATTTATTAGACCAAACTCGTACTCTATAGGTTTTAGTTGTGTGGAGTATATTAGGAGCTTCTCAAGTAATAGGTTTGAACCGATCATTAAAAAAAGACTGCTATAAGATAATAGCACAACAAAACGAGTTTGCCGCATGATATCGTTTGGTCATATGTTGACATTCCTGAAAATTTACTCGGACATGCTCAATTGGAAGATCTACTCTACTCCACAAATACTGCGTCAAACATATTGCTTTATTTAATTCTCACTTGTTGTGAAAGGAGTTGAAGTACTCAAGTATGTCCTCAATTCTCACTTGATATAAAAGAAGTTATAGGAGTTATAGTTATATGCAGTATACCCTTCCATTCCATTTTGAATTTTTATGCAAAGAGATTACTATTGTTAGTATTTAATGAAATGAAAACTATTTTAATTCGTTCAATTTGATACGCAATCCTAATCCAACTAAAAAAAAGTCAGACAAGTGCGAATAAAATTGGCTCGCCAAGGGTTCCATGAATGTAAAAGAACACAATGTCAAAAATAATTGACAAAAAGTTGTGTTGTAATGTCTTTATATTTCCAGACCATAGACGCATAACAAAATAAATGTCTAATCGTAAATGTCAATTGTAAATTACAATCACATACATATATACATTGATCAAAAATCACACCAAAAATGTTGCTTCAGCTTAAATCTTATCCATAGCTGTTTATGGTAGCTCAAGAAAGATTCAATTATGTCAGGTTGTAAAGTTTAAATTTGAGTATTTTTTCGTTCAATCCAGTATTGAAATTTAGGGGGGTAGAGAGGCTACATCTAAAAATATTTTTTTACAATAACACAAAAACTGTGCATTGCAAAATTCTAAAAAAGTTGTAATGTTTCTTAAATTATGTGCTCCTTCATATGACACCTCACTCATTTGGGTCAAAAATGTTTTTTTTTGCTCTCCCCACACCCATCCCCTAAACACACAGAAATAAGACTTCGCTATGATTTTCATTCAAAATTTACCAATCTTCCTGTCTCTGTAAATTTTTTCAAATTTTTCTGTCAATCATCGTCGAAACGTAGGGGGCGGATCGGTCTGAAAGTTGCACTTTTTTGACAATAACTCAAAAACTGTGCACCGCAAAATTCTAAAAAAAAATTGCAATGATTTCTAAATTAGGTGCTCTTTCAAATGACACTTTACTCGCTTGTGTCAAAAAAGGATTTTTTTACCCTCTCCACCCCCGTCACCTAAACACCCAGAAATATAATTTGATACTTCGCTATGATTTTAATATAAAATTTACCGAATTTCCTAGCTCTGTGAGTTTTTACAAATTTTTCTATCAATCAGTGTCGAAATGTAGGGGGACGGTTTGAATTTTGCACTTTTTTAACAATAACTCAAAAACTGTGCACCGCAAAATTTTTAAAGAAATTGCAATGTTTTCTAAATTAGGGGCTCTTTCAAATGACACCCCACTCGCTCGGGTCAAAAGAGGGTTTTTTTACCCTCTCCATCCCCGTCCCCTAAACATACAGAAATTTAACTATTTGAAACTTCACTATAATTTTCATTTTAAATTTACTAAACTTTCTAGATCTGTGAATTTTTTTTTTCAACTTTTTCTGTTAATCAGTGTCGAAACGTAGTGGGGGGAGGGGGGCGGTTTAAGAGTCGCACTTTTTTGACAATAACCCAAAAACTGTGTACCTCAAAATTCTAAAAAATTGCAATGATTTCTAAATTAGGTGCTCTTTTAAATGACACCCCACTTGACAAGATTTTAAATAGTGTTTTTAACCCTTCTTATTTCCACCGCCTTAATAAATATAATTATTAGGATGTGACACTTTCCTATATTTTCCATAAAAAACTTACTAATTTTTCTATAATTCCAATTACATTTGAAGATTTTCGATCAGTTAGGTTCGGAGCTAATCGAGGTAAGAAAACACGAATAAAACGTAATTATTCATTAAAAATGAAGAGGTTAAAATTCCAAAATAAATTTTTAAACAATGCTGAAATGAAATCCTTTCATATGATACACTACTTGAATCTATAAAAAAGTATATTTGCTCAAAGGTCCCACATCGTAACCCTGTAAACCCAACGAAAACAACTTTACTTTTATTTGTATTCGTCATTTTATGTGGACAGATTAGTTTTATACGCACTTCAAATTTCAGGTCCATAGCATTTATAGTTTACGTGATAATCGATATAATGTGAAAAACTCGTTTTGCTCTCACCAATAGGGTTCGTTATAAAAAACGGAACCCAAATTATTATTAAATAATAATTATTAAAAAAACAATTTGTCATATGCCATGTAGCGTGTAGTATATGATTATTGATTGAAATTGATTCCAGTAAATGCTTTTATGGATTAAGATATTTATTCTACAGAATGAAAGTTGCAACTAGTCTTGGCTGTATACACTGATATATTATTATACTTTCAATTAGATAGGATTTTAATTGGATGTAGAGCTTAAGAGCTCGTTGGAGAGGTAGGATATACGATATTCGAGATAATAAAAAAAAATTAAATGTTCTTAAGTTGATTAAGTTTTTCACAAGAATTCATTTTATCGACGACTACTAAAGAATATATGCTTTCCATGTGTATGTCTTCCATTGTAATTTTATACATTTTCTCACTTGATGTAGAATGTGACGCAGAATGTGTCAGTTCTATAGTTTATTAAATATTTCCCTAACAAAATAAAAACTTAGCATTTGTTGGTATAGTAATATTAAAAGGTTAAAACGAGAACAATACATATTGTGACGATTATGAATGGAATACGATAGAACACAACACAATAGAACATCTTTTGAGAAAATACTCTTTAGAGAAAATAGTTCCACAAAAGAAATATAAAAAATATCAACGTAACCAAAGTAAACACGTAATAGGAAGTTTTTGATTATCTTATAAGAAAGAAAACTATTAGAGAATAGGTATAAATAAACAAATTAAAAAGAGTAGATCTCACACCTATGTGTCAAGATTTGAAGATCGTGTTATTATGTTTACGTTGATAAAAAAAGGTTTGTGCTCTAGAATACTGTAGGAATATCGAGGCTATTTCATGTAGTATATATAAGAAGTATTGTTAGAGGATAAGATTAGTATAAAATTGTCAGCGATAGAAAAAGTATAAAATTTAGCAGTGATATAGGCGAGTTAAAATTAACAGTGTTATAAGTAGATAATTTTCTGTTATGTCAATTGTTTTGTTTTTCTAAAAAAGATAAAAACTTTAGCAGGCAAAATGGAAATTAATCGAAATATTTTGCAGTCGTGGATAAAATAGCATCTTGTATTCGCGTAGGATGATGACAATTCTTCACTCGGATGATTCATCCTCGTGAAGAATTTCCATCATTCTAAACTCATACAAGAATCTACTATTTGATCTCTTTGCATAGTCAGAAAAATAAAAATATTTTTAAATCTCTATTGAACAATAATTTCAATTAAGTCCAACAATTAACTTTTGAATTTATTTCAGAATTTCAACGTCAGGCAAAAACAAGTTATGCGCATCGAATATATTGGGTGTTATATTCAATCGCAACAGTATATTCGTTTATTATAACTATTTGTTACTGGACATTTGTTCATAATCCAGGTAAACATATTTTAAATAATTAAATTTGTAAACAATTGTAGTAACATCTTCAAATCTTTTAGAAATAATGAAAGTTGATTCTGTAAATTTAATGGTGCATGTACTAAACTCAATATTAATGATGATTGATTTAGCAATTGTTGGACATCCGGTCAAATTAAATCATTCATATTATACGATGGGCATTGGATTTTCGTATGCATTATTTACAGCGATTTATTTCTTAGCCGGTGGTACTGATCGGTAAGTATTGCAGGCATTTTAAGATTCGAATCATTTGAAAACAAATTTTTATTTTCATCTTTACAGTCGTCAATCCGATTGTATTTATCCATTGTTAGACTGGAGTAAACCAGGTAAATCAATTGTTGTCACAGCATGTGCAGTATTATTTGTATTTATTGTCCATTTTACTGTATATTGTTTATATCGTTTGCGGGTTTGTCTATTTACAAAATTATGTATGAGGAAAACATCAAGTAAAGAGAAAATAACATCGATTGGACGAACTTTATCATCACTTGAAGATGCTCAAAAAGAAAACTTTCTCAATCCAACTGCAATTGTTGATTTGAAATTGTAAAAATAAGATTCATTTATTTGTCCAATTTTATTTTAAAAAAAAATTCCTATTAACATTAAAAATATTTTGTTCCTTGTAATTTGGAGATTTTTTTGTAATTTTTATTGGCTTTAACAAAAAAATTCTTGAATTTAGTTTTAGAATAAATATTGGCAATAAATTTTGAAGTTGTAAGTCTAAATAATTATGTGGTAGTTATGGAACGTTTGAAAATGAAGTCACTACTTTGTTGCCAGAAATATATAAATTTTTACTCATATGCGTTATAATCATTATTCATGGTGTTCTGTTAAACAAATTAAGAGACTTTTGTTAATTCTAGGACTAGAAAGTACGTATATATAGCCGAGGTCAGCAATAACGTTTGTGCTAAACATTTATTGTTTCTGTTACACATTTATAACTCGTGTTTCGTTAAAAAAAATTGGTCAAATCGTTATTGAGCAATTCGTTGATGGTTTTATTACATACATACCTCCATCTATCCCATTACAAATCGTTGAACACCATTTTAATTTTTCTCTAATATTAGCGTAGTTGATTTTAACCCATTAGAATATGCAAAGAATTAAATATCAATTTTACTTAATTAAGTAAATTTTTATTAAATAAATTAAGAATTTATTATTTCAAAAACTGCCTTGTTTTGTTATGTAACCAAGTTTTTTTCTTCAGTCAATATCATTCAAAGATTTAAATGGTTGAAATTTATAAAAAAACCTGTTGGAATTTTTTCTTGATCTGCAGTGGGTCTTAATAAACATAAGACACTTTTCTTGTTTCCTAATTTAAAAAATATAATTAATCCAATTTACACTGTTTACACTGTTTGTAATCCAGATTACTCTAGAAGATGGCCTAACAAGCTGAAATATACTCGTATATAGAGTAACAGTAAAATTATAAAAAAACTTTGTTTTCTTTAATTTTTCTATTAAACTTACTAAACAAGTTATTTGCGTAAAGTAACAAGAAACTGACATTATGTTATAATTAATCCAAACAAATGTTATTAAAGATAAAAGATTTATTGATCATCAACCAAATTTATGAGTGGTTTGACCGTTGAGTACGCTATCAAATTGATAAAATACGAGAATATTTTAAAATTTAAGTTAATTATGTAACCCTTGTGTGATATAGAGCCTGCTCAGTTCTTTACAACCTCCTTATTAGGAAGTACATACTACAAATCGTTTTTGAAAAAGTCAATAACCTGATTTGAGGTTAAATAGTGCGATTCTAATATTTAGTTCTTGGGGGTAGAAAATGAAAACTCGAAGAACCTTCTTGTCATTTTTATACAAAAATCTGCTTGTTGTATGGTTTTCTACCTCTATTATGGTTATTTCCTGCTTTTTTCTCTGGTGATTTTTGTGTAGTCATCTGTTAGTGTTAATTTGCAGCTTGGACAATTTTCTTTCCTTGACAATATTAACATCAATAACTTTTTTGTCTTCTTTCTCAAAGATGAGTAATATCTCATATTGACTTCACTTTTGATGTCGTTATGAATGCATTTAGCGTTTCGTTACTGCTTGGCTGTTCACATAAATATTAATATCTCTAGTTAATCTAATATTATGCTTCATCTAATCCAAAACTTTGTTATCGCAGCTGTTGAGTATGCTGAAGTGGTATAGAAGACGAAATTGTTCAATAATAATCAACTGTTTTAAAAAAAGTGGCTTAGAGCCAGTCCTGTGGGTTTTTATAGGTCGTGTCTTCATCAAACCTTTGCGCTACCGATGGAGATAAAGAGATAACCCTATATTAAACATAGTCTGCAGGATTATCTTGTTCCGTTTTCTTTTAATATTATTTCCTTGTACTGTTTTCTACTACACTCATCTCAAGTTTTGCAGTTTTGAAATCCCTTGAAAAGATCAGTGGCACTTATTTTATCAGGACCAGGTAATTTGAATGATTTGATTTTATCAATCGCTCAACGGCATCTTGGCTTAATTACATATATCCTTTAGGAAGTTAGATTTACGTTGGCCCGACATCTTCATCCATAGCAATGGTCTAGCGTGCTCTTGTAGAAAGTGTGTGTATATTGTAGCAGTTGTATAGATACAGGCAAAATGTAGTTTAGGCATCATCCGATTTAACTAGGCTATTATACGGTTGGTGGCCGGAATTTGCCTGAGTTTAAACTTTGGGTAACTATTCTTCGACCATAATTTTTTATATCCTCTAAATCTATTTTTATAAAGTTTCCAGAATGATACTGCGTGGAGCATTTAGCAGGTTTAAAGAGATCACATCGTTTATACCCATGTGAAGCCAACTTTTGGTTCCTCCATGAAGGTTTGTGATTTATTCTTGGCTGGTTTAGTGTAACAAGCCATGTTAAGCGACTTGTAATACGTAGTCGTTTATTGACTAATGTGATCCTTTATCAACATACAATTGTAATTATGTTATCATTAAAACAAAATGCGTGTCAGAAAAAAACTGTAAATTAGTTCACATTTAATAATTGCATTTACATTGAACAAAGAAACTTTAGTAAGTTATACTATAAAAATGCAAATTTGGGAACTTATGTCAAAAATATTTATCTTTTACATTTAATCAACTCTACACTAACAATAAACCCCAACAAATGTTTCCATATTTTTCAAATGCATTAAAAAACTTATACTTAAATACTTGAAGAAAAATTAACGTGTCGAAGCGATTCCATTAAACAGATTAAATATGATTATTGAGTTCAATCACCGAATTAGAGGATTACTTAATCTACAGAATAGTCCATGTAGACCGGTTGTCAATATTTGTATTGATCATAATCTTAATCTTAACGATGACGACATTATTCTTAAGAACATCAATATCCAACCTAACCACTTCGAACAACAAACGTTTTCCAATTCACCAGTATATTTTGTTGCAAATAACCACCTTTTGGTAACTGTGATTATGAAATTCCAGCTCTTTTAAATCAAAACAAAATTGTAAAATAAAATATATATTTTTGCCCAAAATAATTATTACAATTAAAATTATTAGATATTATTACTAGTCTTCCAACTAAGAAAATTCTACTTTGAAAATTTGAGGTTATGTATCTCATATTTTAGTTTTAAGTTTACAAATAATTACCATTTTCTATTTATTTAAATGGTAAATGTATTAAAGTTAATTTTTATTTGGATGAAGTAATTAATATTTAATAATGCATGATACAAAAAAAAATTAAATTGTATGTTATATATTATATTATGTATTTATATGATTACATTATGCTTTTTTAACAAAAATTATTAGTAGAAAATTTGAATCAGTTATTAAAAAAAATTACTAATAAAAACATAACGCACTCATTTTAATCATAAAAAAATAAACAATTAACAAAAGTAATAATTCATCATATCACCAAAACACAAATTGTATTAAATTATTATTTAATCGTTATATAACTTTTAAATGCTCACAAATATAACAGTACTTTTCGAAATTTTTTTTTAAATATTTCTTTTATTATTATAACAATTAAAATGTTTAATTAATTTAAAAAAACAATAGAAAATTAAGTGAAATAGTTTATATCAATTATAAATTTATTTTAAAAAAAAATTAAACACATATTTATATTGTTAAATAAAGCAAACCTATATAATTTATATTGCTCAAAAATTTATATATTTAGTAACTGATATACTATATATATATAAATATAAATAAATAAAACCAAGAAAATTGTATAAATTTTAACAAAAATAGTTAAAACAAAAGCTCATTTCTAAAATTATCTAAATTAAATACAAAAAAAACTCAAATTAATTACTTTGATAATATAATAAATACAAGTTTAATTTTATAAAATAATTTTATAAATTATTAATTTAATAAAAAAATACACATCAAGTAAATATATATAAAGCAAATAGATATAAATAATAATTTTATCGTTCCATATTTTTATTTATAAAAAAAATCATAATTATGATCCACCAAATTAAACAAAAATAAATAATTAATAAATTTCTTTTAATTAGTACCAATATCTTAAACCGAACTATTATATTTATTTAGTTTCAAAATTGACATTTTTAATTATTATCTGTTAATGTATTCGCGTTTCGGTTTGGAAATAATACTAAAACTGGTAGAATTAACAAATTCAGTTTCTTTCTAAGCTAAAACTTATGGAAAAAATGTTTGTTGATCCAGATTCATTTCTTAAACAATTGTAATCATTAAATTATCTATCCTTATCTTAACAAGGTTAGCCTGTAATGGCTATTATAATTTTTTATAAACAAGTCGTCGTCTCCTCGACTCATTCAGTCATTTGGAGCTTCTAATAAAACAAAGTTTATTGAAAAGGATTTTTTGGTTCTTGCGTTTCAAAATAAATATGAGTGCCGATTATGAAATTAAAATTCATAGAAATAATAAATTCCTGTTACATATTTCGTTTTCAATAAATGTTGCTTTCAAAAACGTCCCCGAGTTATTTTGTTTGTTTGGAAAGTACCAAAAAGTCCCTATTTAAAGTAATGGGAACAACATGAAGTGGAGAAGTAAGTCCCACCTGAGGAGATCTTTGCTTGACAGCTCGTCTGTATGAAAAATTACCAAGTTTGGTGGTGGTATTCAAAACAAGTGTTTATAGAGCATTACTATAAATTTGTTGGCTACATCTAGATCCGTAAAATATATGAATCAATTACTGCTGGTGTAATATTGTGAACCGCTTCCTTGATATGCCAAAAACGGGTGTTCTTTGTTTATAATCTATGGCATTTTAGGTGCTGAGTATTAGACACAGCAACGTTCTTTCCACTGCTTTTCTGTGCTTCAGAAATAATGATAATAAATAATATATTTCAGATGCCAACAAAAGTCTTTTCTTGCTTTAGGTATAAAGCAACGTTGATTTCTGCTCATGATATGGGACAACCAGAAAGCACAACACACGGTCAGCGCGTATTATGAGACCCAGCTAGTTTTAATGGTTTAAATGGAATAATTTTTCGATGAATCTTTGACTTCATCATTCAGTCTTTTGAGTAGTTAAACTTACGTCATCCAGACCGCTGCCTCTGTAACCGAAATCTAGTCAAACTCTGTGTAACCGAAGTCCAGAAAGTTCTTATCTATAAAAATACAGTTGTAATAGTATCAGACTTAATGTAGTCCTGGATAGTGTCAGATTGAATCTGAATATTATTGGTTTGGTTGCACTAATTCTGAGCCTAGATATCTTTGTGAACTCTTATATATTTTTACAGAATTGTCGTCAGGATTTGGAAAACATTACACTTATATGGGGGTAAGCCGAATAGGGTCGAGAGTGGAAACTCACACTTTGGGGAAAAATAAAAAAAAATGCACCGAAAAAAACCAAACTTTGACAACAATCCCCTCCAGGGGCAAGACCGCCACGATTTTTGACCTGTTTTGAGCTTGTCTCGTCAAGCCCTTTAAAATGATACCACTCTCGACTCGATCCGGCTTACCCCCATATAAGTAATATAACCCCAGTTCTTAAAATGCTAAAATGCGAGAGGTGCAACAAAATGAAAATAGCTTAAAAGGATAATAAATTTAATAAATGGTTTCGTCTTCTTTGTTGATGGTTTTTATTTTTTAAAATGACTTGACTATTTTATCCATCAGTTCAAACAATCTTATGAAGGAAGGATTACCTGCATCAAGTTTGAAGTTCTCAACAATTTTAATATTATTTCTTTAATCAACCGCGTCAACGTCGAACACTATCGTCCTATACCGTCACATAAACAAACCGATTTAAGCCAAATATAGATTCAGAAAACAAAACCATTTATTTACCAAAATAATATTGGCTACTAATTAAACTGCATATATTATTATACTATTTTAATGAATTAGAAATTAATTGGAATATATAACCTTTATTTTAATGTTGGATATTCAAAAATTGAATTTTTTGGTAAAATACGATCAAATTCGCTCTAAATAAAATTTTTTTTGGGATCATTAACTTCCAAATAAATTTGTGTAAATTAAAACCATACATGGATAACAAAATAGATCTATGAAGAGCAAACATTATTAGAAGAAATCATATAAGAAAAAACCATACAAAAAAATTGACAAATATAGATAGATAGATAGATAGATAGATGGTAGGCATACAGTAATATGCATGTGATTTTCTAACAAAAAAAAACAAAAATTAGTATATATTTATAAAATTATAAAATATTTTAATTTTTTAAACGAATTAAAAATATTTGACAAAACTAAAACAAATTATTTGAATATATAATTGTAATATACCTTAAGTATGATAAAAACAAAACAAGAAAGTTAAACAAAAATTATGAAAAATTTATTTATAAATTTAAGAAGGTTTCACCGTTATTCTTAAATTTCAACAAAATCATGATTCAATTTTAAAAAGAATGTTAAAATCGGCATCGGAATCAGTTTATATTTTCATTGATTGACTAACAACATTTCATTGACTAACAACACAAAAGAAAACGTTACTTCAAAAAAAATGTTATTTAAAATTTAAATATTTGGTTAACATCAAAACAAGCCTTAAATTTAATAACAAACATAATTCAGAAAAAAAATAATTCAATATTTTAAAAAAATCTTAAATAACAAAATTGATTAAAAATAACAAAAAACTAACAATTTATTTTGTTAAAAAAAAAACTAAAAACTATTTATTTTTGTAATTTAATTCATTCATCCATAAATTTCTATTTTAAAAAAATAAAATTATTAAATTTAAAAATATAATACTGTACTTGAAAATGGAATTTTATAAAATAAAAAAAAAGAAAAACTAAACCAGTTAATTATCGATAAATAAAAACATTAAACAAAATTTAATTGAAAAACAATAAAAACGAAAAAAAATCCTATATTCCATTTAAAATAAAATATTTGTTTTAATTTTTGATACCGTTATTGTCGAACTACATCCGTTATACAGAGCGTTTGCATGACATTTCCACTTTCCATATAATCAACAAATCAACAGATATAAAATGTGACTATATAAAATTGTATCATATCAACATTATACCAAACTGCAACTTACTGCGACAAACTGCAATTACAATGGTGAGGAAATTTTTGGGCGACACTAAAGAAGTTTGGTATAATGGATATACCCCAGTCTACGTGCCAGTGCATGAAAATAAATAGTCTAAAAACAAGCCGTTTTTTTTGTAACAATGGAAATTTACAAAAATTTGTAAAAAAAATGTATGATACTTAACAGACTATTGGATTGAATAATATTTTTAAATTATCATATTAGAATCCAAATCTGGCAGCTTGTTTTTCTCAAAGTGATGCAATCCAAAATGACTGACTGGATGTTCCAAATTGGTAGAGACATGGTGGTGTGTTTTGTATCAAATGTATTGCAAAACATCAAGTTAAATAATATTCTTTTAGAAAAACTAATTAACATGTCACAACCGTAACAAAAAGTAACACACATGGTGTTACGGTTGTGATACAAAATATTTCGGTTGTGACATATTATTTTTGTTGCTGTTGCTTAAACTATAAATATAGGGTAAAATATAGTTTCCATTATAAAGAACATATACACAATGTCAACAGCACACACTCCATATAAAAAAATATAAAACAATTCAAACATACTAATCATTTCTTTTGCATATGGCAATGTTTTTTGAATATGAAACGTGCTGTTGAAGTATTTTGGAAAGCTTGGAAACTGGTTGAAGGAAGAGATAAAATTGTAGATGGAAATAATTAGGGTGATGATGAGGCTACTTTATTGTCCGAAATTACAGATGGAAAAATAACTATGCAGTCCCTAAAATCCCAGCACCCATATATTCATGAAGTTCATATATTTTCAGATGGTTCATCAGCCGAGTTCAAACATAAATATAATCTGATGAACGTGTCATTTTTAAAAACTGATTTTGATTCAGACTATATTTGGTACTTTTTTGCCACATCCCATGGAGAGGGAGCGGTTGATGGCATCGGAGGAACAGCCAAGCCAGCAGTTGCTACAGCTATCCTACCACGAAAGCATATTATTTGTAATGCTAAAGAGTTTGTAGCGTGTGCTCACTGTGTGACTAAGATGTTTTCTGTCATTCTAGTTCCCAAATCTGGTATTAAAAAGTGTATAATAGTAATGCATCAGTGTATAATATATCAGTGTGTATAAAAGTGTGTAATATAAAAAATATAGAAATTCAATGTATACTTTTGTTCGTAATAAAAATTATGCCAATTCATTTGTTTTTGTTTGCTTGAAACTTTCTCGCTTGTGGGTAACTCTATGATAAATGCTGAGTTTCTATTTATTTCTGTACAATATCACAACCGTACCCCACCTGTCACAACTTTAACAACTTCTTAATATTTGTTTTCTAAGGGACCAAGAGAGTGAGAAACATTTATGAATTCAACTCTAAATAATTAAATCTATATCTGTTGTGACAATTACATTTTCTCATTTTGGTAAAAAACTGAAATGATGAAATGAAACGAGAGAAAAGAAATGTGTCACCAATTTTATCACAACTGTAACAACAGCAAACTAATATTTTGCAATAAGTACAATAGTAAATGTGATAAAGTGAAAGTTCTATAATTGTACCTTTAGCTGAATTCTAAACCCCAAAATTTTTTCATAATGTTTTCATAAGAAAAAGTAGCTGTAATCACCTGGTAAACTTGGTGTAATCACCTGGTAAACAAGTACACCTAAACCTGGTGTACTTGTCTCATAACCGTAACTAGGATTTGCTCAAGAGTTAATAAATTAACGGGAATAAAATGTTCTTACGTAGATGCAATGAAGGATGAAGATAACTAAAATAGGTTAATTTGAAAATGTCTAGTATTTAAATCGTAGTTTAAGTTCGACTCAGGATGTAACGATGCTGAAATCTACACTTTCAGTCAATAAAATTTTATTATTAGTAAGTTTCCTAAACTTTTTTGACGCCATCTATGAAATCACGAACCCTACTTGATTAAATAAATTTTTTGATGATATGTGCCGTGTTCTAAAGTTTTGATAATTTTTTGCAGTGTTAAGCTTGTTCTACATTTTTTTCTTAGATCGTCGATCCACAAAATTTGATCGCTTATATGGGTAGTTCTACACACGAAGGAAGAAAATGGAGGTAATTACGGCACGACATGTTTTTTGCGAATAAGTTCTGGCAAGTAGTTTTAGTTAAAGTTGATGACGTTCTTTCAACTTTTCTGAATGTGGAGTAAAAAAAAAATATATATATATATAAGAGTCACAATAAAAAAAAATCCTTCTTACTCCTAAATTAACTCAAAATTATCTCAATATTATCTCAAAATACGAAACAAACATTTATTTAAGTCAAAATCCCAAATATTTAAGTCACTAAGAGACCAGGGGACTAAGAATTTATCAATTTATCAGTATTTCGCTTAAAAATGACAAAATTACGTCTAAAAACAATAAACGGATTCTATACCAAGGCAATACATATTCACGACGTATAAAACTACAAAATTACTTGTAATTAAAAGACATTTTACGAAAATACTTGCCAGGAGGACTGATAATTTGAGACCAGGGGACTGAGAATTTATCAGTATTTCGCTTAAAAATGACAAAATTACGTCTAAAAAAAATAAACGGATTCTATACCAAGGCAATACATACTCACGACGTATAAAACTACAAAATTATCTGTAGTTAAAATACTTTTTACGAAAATACTTGCCAGGGGACTGATAATTTGACTGGGCAACACACGATCTTGCTAGTAATGATGACTGTTTTGATTGATAAAACCTCGGACTAAGTAAAACATTTGCAATATTATATTTATTGAACTTTAATTAATTCCTGTGACGAGCGATAACTTGATAGAAATATGAATTTCCAATATTTTCAATGTGTTTTGATTGGGCAGGAGAATAATAACAAATTCGTGGGACAAACTTTAATAGGATATATCTTATATGAAATATAGAGTAATGTTATGATTATTTAAACATTATAAAGCATCATTATTCAAAATTATTACTACAGTGTAAATTTGTCTCTACACACTTAGAACCATTGATTATTTAATTTACCAGCTTTGACTTTTAAGGTGGGACATGCCAGGGGACTGAGAATTTGACGTTTTGAATAATTTTTTTTGTAAGAAATATATTTCGAAACGGGTTTATTTTGGGTGACCAGCCAGACATAGTTAAGGTTTACAAATTTCATTTGAAAAAAATTTCTTTTTCATATTAATATACGAAATAAGCAGAGCCGTCCAAAATTCCTATGTTTGTAGAATTACCCATATATACATTATAGATTTTCTGTTTCCCTTTCGTAACAAGCAATTTTCACCAATACAAACAATCATTTATGCAAAACATGGCTTGCAATGTATTATCAATTGAAACAAAAAACACAGTAGTACAAACAAATGTTCCTACGCTTATTATAATTGAAGAAAATAAATTACAAATTATTTGCGAATTTCTTTGAATATTATTTTAGAGTAAATATTGAAAATAGTTCGTCGTTACAAAACTAGGAGAAACGAAGATGTTCATGATAGAACTAGCATTACTATCTGCTGTTTATTCTAGAAGAAAGGACTATGATAATCGCCAATCACGACTTGCTACAAAAATTGCTTTGATTGTATAAAATATTTATTATTGAATGACGATATGAAAGAAAAACAAACCGAATTCACGTCAAAAAGAAACAGAAACAGAAAACCTGGCTGTACTTAAAAAATATAGCTATACATATATGTATAAACAATTTTAAAATTATTTAGTAATTTTTTTATTCATTTTAAATTTATTTGATAGTTATTTATTTTATATTTATTCTATTTATTTAAAAATATTTCATTTTTTTATTATTTAAAATGAAGAAAAAATATTTTTATTTATTTATTTATTTGAAGAAACAAAAGCATATATTTACTTTATTTATTAAAATAAAAAATATTTAGTAAGTAAATACTTACTCTATTTTAATAAATTTGTTTATTTATTTTGAAATAAAATCTATTTATTTATTCAATGTGTTTATTTATTTACTTATTATTCAAAGTGATAAGAGATTTCCAAGTCTAAGATTTGTTTGTTGACAAAAAAAAACAAATATGATACAAATGACCATTGTCACCTAAGCCAGAATATCGCGTTCGCAAGCCCTCCCCAAAAATGGCATGTGAGAACTGACTAGATAAGCCCCTAACGACCAGATTCTATAGAACAGTATCTCCCACCATTAAAAAGAAACAACCCTGACTGTCACGATATGGCAAATATGTTCAAATTCTACTGACCCAGACATGGTGGCTCTACCTAAAACCTAAACCTAAAAATAAATTACTAGAACTAATTCCATTTCTGGAGAACGCTTCCGAGCGCCAGACTCTAAGTCTTAAACTCCAATGGACATTGGTCTATTTATAAACTAATGATTATTCAGAAAAAAAAGTATTGAAATTGTATGAGGTGAAGCGTAGGTGAAGCGTTTTGTTTTGTAGATATTATTGTAAAGAATGTTGCCAAAATGATATTAACATAGCAGTTTCAAGAAAATATCCCAAAGCAGTATTAGAAGTGTGTACATACAAATTCGGTGCATATCCTCAGATACTAGCATTCGTTAAAAGTGATCGTCCATTAAAATTTCCAAATTTAACCATAAAATATGTTCGCGGCTTAGATCCAACGATTAAAATGATTGATGCAAATGGAGAAGTCAAAGAAATTTTATCAATTACCAAATGGAATACAGATACCGTTGAGGAATTCTTTAACACACATTTAGGAGCTGGGACAACGATGATTTTTTATTCACAAATGAAGTGTGATTTATTTTTTTTTTTTATTTGTTTTATTTATTTTCCAGAAAACACAAGTATTCAAGTAAATTTATTACTTATTTAAATAAGTAGTAAATTAATTTTTGACTTTATAATGAAATAAATATGTATATTCAAAAAATCCCATATAATGTAAAAGCATTTCCATAATATGGAGTCTCCAACTTAAGTAAAAAATAATTAAGTGATGAAGAAGTTTCAACTTTGAAATTGTCATCGCCTCAACGGCGTAATCGATAGCGTGTCTGCCCAAGGATTCGGGCCGGGCACTGACGAGAGTAGGTTCGAATCCGATCCGAAACACGTAAAATGTGAATTGCAGTTTTTTTCTGAGAAACTTCAAACCATACCTTTGAATTGAAAATATTCCAATTACTTCTTTACTTACTTGAGTTTAATTGATCTCAAAAATCCAAAATAAATTTAAAATTCCCTTAATGTAGTCTAATGTTAATACATATAGAACTACAAATTGACCAAGTGTCCGCCATTGATTTCACATTGATTGGAAACAACCAATAATGACTATACAATCGTGACTTAGGATGTTAATTAGAATAGAAATGTTCCCCATTCTATGAATTCACACAAAGTATTGTCTAGAAATTTAATGCAAAAAATCCCATATAATGTAAAAGCATTTCCATAATAGGAGTCTAATGACAGTGGAAAAATTCAACTTAAGTAAGAAATAATTAAGTGATGAAGAAGTTTCAACTTTGAAATTGTCATCGCCTCAACGGCGTAATCGATAGCGTGTCTGCCCAAGGATTCGGGCCGGGCACTGACGAGGGTAGGTTCGAATCCGTTCCGAAACACGTAAAATGTGAATTGTAGTTTTTTTTCTGAGAAACTTCAAACCATACCTTTGAATTGAAAATATTCCAATTACTTCTGTACTTACTTGAGTTTAATTGATCTCAAAAATCCAAAATAAATTTAAAATTCCCTTAATGTAGTCTAATGTTAATACATATAGAACTACAAATTGACCAAGTGTCAGCCATTGATTTCACATTGATTGGAAACAACCAATAATGACTATACAATCGTGACTTAGGATGTTAATTAGAATAGAAATGTTCCCCATTCTAAGAATTCACACAAAGTATTGTCTAGAAATTTAATGCAAAAAATCCCATATAATGTAAAAGCATTTCCATAGTATGGAGTCTAATGACAGTGGAAAAATTCAACTTAAGTAAAAAATAATTAAGTGATGAAGAAGTTTCAACTTTGAAATTGTCATCGCCTCAACGGCGTAATCAATAGCGTGTCTGCCCAAGGATTCGGGCCGGGCACTGACGAGGGTAGGTTCGAATCCGATCCGAAACACGTAAAATGTGAATTGTAGTTTTTTTTCTGAGAAACTTCAAACCATACCTTTGAATTGAAAATATTCCAATTACTTCTTTACTTACTTGAGTTTAATTGATCTCAAAAATCCAAAATAAATTTAAAATTCCCTTAATGTAGTCTAATGTTAATACATATAGAACTACAAATTGACCAAGTGTCCGCCATTGATTTCACATTGATTGGAAACAACCAATAATGACTATACAATCGTGACTTAGGATGTTAATTAGAATAGAAATGTTCCCCATTCTATGAATTCACACAAAGTATTGTCTAGAAATTTAATGCAAAAAATCCCATATAATGTAAAAGCATTTCCATAATATGGAGTCTAATGACAGTGGAAAAATTCAACTTAAGTAAAAAATAATTAAGTGATGAAGAAGTTTCAACTTTGAAATTGTCATCGCCTCAACGGCGTAATCGATAGCGTGTCTGCCCAAGGATTCGGGCCGGGCACTGACGAGGGTAGGTTCGAATCCGATCCGAAAGACGTAAAATGTGAATTGTAGTTTTTTTCTGAGAAACTTCAAACCATACCTTTGAATTGAAAATATTCCAATTACTTCTTTACTTACTTGAGTTTAATTGATCTCAAAAATCCAAAATATATATATTTGTATTTTACGATAAAATGATAACAGTAAATTACACTGTGCGACAAATGCTAGGGGTCAGTGATTCGCTGGGGTTCTGACTACCGGGAAAATTTATATCGGTAAAAAAAAGTTATGCGTGTCCCAGCGTTTCACGTCTAGTAATCGAGATATATCGATTTGAAGTTAGTGTGTATCATAAAGGGGAAATAGTCACGTTTTGGGGACATTTTTTGACATAACTCGAGAACGGCTAGTCCGATTTTACTGAAACAAATTTAGAAAAATTAAAAATTACAATTCCTTTAATCTATTGATACCCTATTTCTTTACACAATCAACAGTTTCGCAGTTATAAATAAAATTATTGTATTTTAAAAAATCATGAAAAATTCAAAACGGGAAAAAGTGTCAAATCTTATTTATTTGACGTAAAGTCAGTAATCTGTGCACAAAACGAGACATGGATCCTGAAAATCGATGAACGCATTTCGTTTTTATTCACAATTAAGTAAAAGTATATCATTTTGACAAGAATATTGATTTTTCATAGAAATTTTCTTTTTTAATATTTTTACAGGAATGAACTCCAAAATTTATTGTTTTAAATGTATTTGGACATGTGCCTATGTGTCTTTGTGTATTAATTTTATTTATTTTTTACTTTTTTATTTATTATTTTCTAAAAGTTTTTTATTTATTTATTTTATTTTATTATTTTCATTATAATTTTATTTTATATTTTATATTTTTATTATATTTTATAATATTATTATTATTATTTATTATATTATTATTATTATTATTATTATTATTGTTTATTATTATTATTATTTATTATTATTATTATTAATTATTTTTTATTACTATTATTGTTATTATTTATTATTTACTATTTGTTATTATTATTTATTATTTATTATTTATTATTATTTTTTATTGTTTATTTATTATATATTTATAATATATTTATTATTTATTTATTTATTAATTATTTATTTATTTATTATATATTTATTATTTATTTATTATTTATTTATTATTTATTTATTATTTATTTATTATTTATTTATTATTTATTTATTATTTATTTATTATTTATTTATTATTTATTTGTTATTTATTTATTATTTATTTATTATTTATTTATTATTTATTTATTATTTATTTATTATTTATTTATTATTTATTTATTATTTATTTATTATTTATTTATTATTTATTTATTATTTATTTATTATTTATTTATTATTTATTTATTATTTATTTATTATTTATTTATTATTTATTTATTATTTATTTATTATTTATTTATTATTTATTTATTATTTATTTATTATTTATTTATTATTTATTTATTATTAATTTATTATTTATTTATTATTTATTTATTATTTATTTATTATTTATTTATTATTTATTTATTATTTATTTATTATTTATTTATTATTTATTTATTATTTATTTATTATTTATTTATTATTTATTTATTATTTATTTATTATTTATTTATTATTTATTTATTATTTATTTATTATTTATTTATTATTTATTTAGTATTTATTTATTATTTATTTAGTATTTATTTATTATTTATTTATTATTTATTTATTATTAATTTATTATTTATTTATTATTCATTTATTATTTATTTATTATTTATTTATTATTTATTTATTATTTATTTATTATTTATTTATTATTTATTTATTATTTATTTATTATTTATTTATTATTTATTTATTATTTATTTATTATTTATTTATTATTTATTTATTATTTATTATTTATTTTTTATTTATTTATTATTTATTATTTATTTATTATTTATTTATTATTTATTTATTATTTATTTATTATTTACTTATTATTTATTTATTATTTATTTATTATTTATTTATTATTTATTTATTATTTATTTATTTTATTTATTTATTTTATTTATTTATTAAATTTTTTTATTCTATTTTTATATTTTATTTTATTATTTTTATTATTTTTTTATTTAACTTTATTATTTTTATTTCATTTATTTATTTATTTTATTTTTTTGTATATTTTATTTATTTTAATTTTAATTTTTATATTTTTTCGTTACTTTTTCAGTATAGTATATCAGTAGATTAAAGGAATTGTAATTCTTAATTTCTACATTTGTTCCAGTAAAATCACTATACATATTAAATTTGACTAATTCTGCGTTTAATTCTTATATCTTTTATAAAAAATCGAAATTTTTATCAAAGCACCCATTTAATTCAAAATTTCATTATCCAATTAAAATATTTTTTATTGTTTGTTGTCATATTTATCCAATTATTTTGAAAAAATCAGACTCTAGTATGATAGAGATGAATATATGTGGTTATATATCTGTTCAAATGGTTACGCGCCTAAAGAAGTTTTACTTCAAAAAAGGCTTACATTAATTTATTTCTTGAATGTTGTCTTCTTCCAAAAACCAGCCCATAAAACAAATGTTGATTGAATAGACTGTAATTCATTTAACTAAACGTAATTTTATTAAAAGCACCATGAAATGACAAAACCAAACTAGGTTTGTCAATTTGAAAGACATTCCTCATAGTTTGATGGAATTACAAGCCAATAATTATTTGTAATCAGAAGCTCAGCACTATCACAACCTTTTTTAGTTGCTTGTTGATTGACATTAAATTTATACATTGGTATTTGCATTGGTAGTAGCCATTAGATATATAAAACACACTTTTTATGGTTTCGCCATTTTTTTTTTTTTTTTTTTTTTTAAGGCGTTCATGCTCCATGTAGGAGCGTTGCCAGGCTGATCAGCTTTGAATATTCACCACGGTCATTCGCAACAGCGACATAATTACCATGGCAGCCGATTTTTTTAAGGTCGTTCATTACGTCAGTCTCCCATTGTAGTCGTGGTCTACCTCGCGGTCGCCCACTCCCTGGGGTACTAACGTACATTTTTATAACCATTCCAGACTGTGAATCGGCTCGTAGAACATGCCCAAACCAAGCAATCCTATTAGAACGGATACAACCTATTATATCAGGACCCTCAAGAAGGTCTCTGATCTCAAAGTTATACCGGGTTCTATACTCTCCATCGTCTGTCTTAAGTGGACCGAAAATGTAGCGGAGGATCTTACGCTCAAATACAGATAAATGCGATTCGTAATTTTGTGTAAGGGTCCACGTTTGTGACCCATACATCACAACCGGTCTAATCAATGTCTTGTATAACTTGAGCTTGGTGTTAGTTGATACATACGGTGATCCAAGGAGAGGTTTAATTGAGTAGAAAGTTCGATTACCTGCAGCGATTCGAGCTTTTATATCTGTAAGTATGCTGTTGTTTGAGTCAAGCATTGATCCCAAATATTTAAAAGATTCAACTCCCTCAATTCGTTCATCGCCGCATATCAAATCTTTCTTCTCAGCCTCCCTTGAAACATTCATATGTTTGGTTTTATTGTAGTTAATTTGCAGACCAATTTTCCTAGCACCACTCTCAAGCGACTTGAAAGTCTCACTCATAACAGCTTCACTTCGGCCGAGGATGACAACATCATCAGCGTAAGCAATCATCTGTACTGAGTTTATTGACAAGATATTGTTATTAGTCGGTAGTTTCTTTTGACGGCACACATATTCCAAGGCTAAATTAAAAAGTATAGGAGAGATAGCATCACCTTCTCTTAACCCGGAGTCGACTTTAAAAAACTTTGATATTTCGTTCTCTACTCGTACACAGCATTGAGAGTTCTGTACTGCCATTTTGCATAGTGATACCAGTTTACCAGGAATTCCCATTGACACCAGAGCAGACCATAGAGTCTCTCGTTCGAGAGAGTCGTAGGCCTGCCTGAAATCAATGAAAAGTTGGTGCACAGGTATGTGAGCTCTCGACACTTTTCCAAAATCATCCTTATCGAGAAAAGTGCATCGGTGGTACCTCAGCCCCGCCGAAAACCACACTGATATTCTCCAAACAGTTGTTCAGCAAAAGGATTGATTTTGGATAGCAAAATGTAAGAAAAGATTTTATATGCTGTGCAGAGGAGAGCGATTCCTCTGTAGTTTGCACATTCTAGGCGATTACCTTTTTTATAGATTGGTATCAGCATAGTTTTGTTCCAGTCCTGTGGCGTGGTTTCAGTCCTCCAGATCATTTGAACAAGTTCAAACAATCTTAAGGATAGAGTTTTGCCACCATGTACAATCATTTCGGATGTTATATCGTCGATACCAGGTGCTTTATTGCGTTTTAATTTAGACAGCGCCACTTCGAATTCCTCTTTGGTTGGTTCGTCTCCATGTACCTTTGACGCACGAATAAGCTTTGCTCGTCGCCCGACTTGTTGCTGGTCACTTAAGTTGAGAAGATTCTCAAAATAAGCGGCCCAAGTATCTAAAATATTTTTAAGGTCTACTTGTAGCTCCCCATCTTCGTTTTGAATAGCAGTCGATCTAGTTTCGCCATTACTTCACATAAATAAACATTTTCACGGTTTTTTGTATTTGAATTGCAATTTTTAGATTAATTTTTTTTATTTTCATTTAGTAAACACTAAATAATTTATCAAACATTTTCACTAAACTCACTACATCAAAACAAATAAATAAATAACCTCGATGTCACAATTTATAACAAATAATTTAATTTTCTACAATAAAAATTTACATTTTTTTTCTCATTTTGTTTTAATTTTAATTCATTACTAATGAACAATTGATTTTTTTGATTTAAATTTATGTACTATCTAATTGATTTAAATTTTAATTAAATACTGATCGTCGATCCACAAAATTTGATCGCTTATATATACATTATAGATTTTCTGTTTTCTTTTCCGTAACAAGCAATTTTCACCAATACAAACAATTATTTATGCAAAACATGTCTTGCAATGTATTATCAATTGAAACAAACAACACAGTAGTACAAACAAATGTCCCTATACGCTTATTACAATTGAAGAAAATGAATTACAAATTATTTGCGAATTTCTTTGAATATTATTTTAGAGTAAATATGGAAAATAGTCCGTCGTTACTAAAGTTTTGAATCATGTATGGGGATAAAAATATTTATTAGTGCTATATATTATAGTATATACGACAATGAAGAATCGTATTTTTGTGCTTGCGATATAATAGTACACGGGAAAATGGTAAAGAGACTTATTAATTGCTAACAAATAAAATAATTTAGCTAAAAACAAATCAAAAATTATATAAATTAAAATATCATAAAAAGCTTATATTAATTTATTTCTTCAATGTTGTCTTCTTCATGTTTTATTTTACGTCTTCGTTTATCTTGATGGTTAATTAAAGGTTTTGTTATATCAAGCCGAAACTAATCCGTTCCTCCACAAAAAGCAATACATAATAAAGTCACTGCATGAAAATTTCATAAACGGACTTGATGATTAATTTTTACAAATAGAATTAGAAAATTTTGTGTTTAGCATCTCGTACGGTAACAACATCATGAACTTTTTCAATTAGTTTTTTATTTTCGTCATCATCAAAGTTCATGTACCATTTGGCGAGATGTGTATAGATGCAATTGAGGTTTTGACATTTCATTAAATTTACAACCATAAAAAAACTTTACAACCTTTTTTTTTTTTTTTTTTTTTTACTTTATTACCAAAAAAGACGTTAATTTATAAACCAGTATAAATTAATAATTAATAATTATTGTGTTCACAAAAACATTAAATGTTTGTCTGCAAACAAGTACTCAAATTATTTTACAAATTAACAAATTATCGATTTTACAAATAATTAAATACAATATATCAATTAGTTACTATTAAATTATATACATAATTGAAAATTAAACATGGTTGTCATTAATATTTCAATATAGAAAGATCCAGCTTTATACATATGAGTTTCCAAAATATTTCTTAAGACCAGATTTAAACACTGCATATCGATTCTCAAGTCTCAATTCATCGGGCAGATTATTGAATTCTGTTAATCCAATATAGATAATATTTTCTTGACCAAGCTTTGTTCTACAACGCTCGACAGCAAAATTTTGAATTCGCCTAGTATCATGATCATGTATGGAGTTTATTTGTTGGAGTAAAAAATTATGTTTTAACAGGCCATTTTTAATTTTAAAAATAAAAAGCAGAAGCTCTAGTTTATAAAGATTAAATACGGTATGTAGTTTTTCATTATATAAATTATTTGTTGGAGAATCATACGGCAGCCCTTTTAATGTTCGTATGGTTTTATTTAACAAAACCTGTATTTCTTTTAATCTGAATTTAGCTGCTACACCCCAGATTGGTATAAGGTATCTGATTTGGCTGATTATATTCGAATTTAGAATCAAATATTTAATTTTTAGAGGTAAGACATTTTTCAGTTTAAAAAGAACAAATGAAATTGATCTAATTTTTTCTTTGAGTTTTAATATATGGTTGCTCCAATTTAGTTCACAATCTATGTGCAAGCCTAGATATTTGTAGGTACTTACTCTAGTGATATTAAAGTTATGAATTCTAAGGGGAGTGTTTTGCCATTCACCAATTTTTTTATTTTTCACTTTAAATATCATATAATTGGTTTTGTTTTCATTTAATTTTAATTTATTAAGATATGCCCATTTATTAATAGTATTTAAATCCGCTTGCATTTGAGTAATTAAATTTGAATCATTGTGTGTTTCGTTAAAAATTACCATATCATCGGCGTATAGTAAAAGATTTCCTTTTAGAAGAATATCAAAAACATCATTAACATATATATTAAAAAGTAAAGGACCCAACATTGAACCTTGAGGAACGCCATTTTGAATTGTCATGAATGACCCAGATACTCCGCTTAGTTTAACACATTGTTTTCTATCATTCAAATAACTTTTAAACATTTCCAAGGATTTTCCTCTAATTCCAATACCCTTTAGCTTCCGAAGTAAGATGATGTGGCTCACTAAGTCAAAAGCTTTCTGTAAATCAATAAAGATACATCCAGCATTGTTTTTACTATCTAAAGCTTTTCGAATTTTGGTGATTAGTTGCGCAGTTGCTGCAGTAGAGCTAGATTGTTTACAAACACCAAATTGATTGCAGTTTATTATATTATTTTCTTCACAATATTCATTCAAGCGATTAAATAGAACACTTTCAAAGATTTTTGACAGTGTAGAGATAACTGAGATCGGACGATAGTTGCAAGCTAATAACTTGTCTCCATTTTTATACACTGGACAAATTTGAGATAGTTTGAGACAATCAGGGAAATGAGATTGATCTAGACATTGATTTATGATTTGCGATAGTTTAGGACCTAAAATACTTTTTATGAAGCTGCAAAATTTAGTTGAGATTTTATCATATCCTATGGCAGATTTCTGATTTAACTTGTCAATTATGTTAACTATTTCTAATCCAGTCGTTTCTTTCATGACGAAAGGAAACTCAAAATTCCGTGTCCTGGAAGATAAACTGGGTTCTTCTGGTTCCGGTTCTGATGTAGCTGTTGACACGCAGTTAACAAAATATTCATTGAGTACTTCACATACTTCATTTTTATCACAAATGATTTTATCATTTGATTTTAGTACTATGTTTGTGTTTTTTTCATGCTTTTTGAATATAAATCTGTTGACAACCTTCCATAATTCTGTACTATTATTACAGTCTAATTTACTTGAAAAATAATTTAGTTTGGCTTGGTTTATTAAATTTTTTGCTTTGTTTTTAAAAAAGTGGAATTGTGATTTCAAGTACAAATTAGATGGATGTTTCTTTAACATTTTATATATAGCGTCTCTTCGTTTTAAAACTGAAAGAATAGTAGAGTTTATCCATGGATTGTTCATTTTACAGATTTTGCTAAAATTTATTGTTTTTGTATGTTTTTCTACAGTAGTCATCAGTGTTTCCATAATTTCTTCCATAGAATTACATTTCTCTAATGCCTTAGACAAAAGAACAATGTCAATACTCTCATAATCTAAAACAGTTTTTTGGGAGCATCTATCTGGAGATCTCATACATTCCAGCTCTACACTAGTTAAGATCATTCGATGGTCACTTATAGGAGTGTCAATGAGGGTTATTTGAAATTTGGGAGTTACTTTATCGGTTAATACATGATCAATGATACTTGATGAGTTTTCTGTTATTCTAGTTGAAAATTTGCTGTCGTTGTTATTAAGAACCAAAAAGCCGTTGGTATAGAGAATATCTGTATACTTCTGAATATTTGAATCTTTTTTATTTAAGAGATTTAAGTTAAAATCACCAAAAATTAGTAAATTTTTATTTCGATTTATAATAGATTCAAATAAGTCAAAGAATATATCAATATTCGAACCTGGACGTCTATAGACAGCTCCAATATTATAATTGATTTGGGGAAGGCTTATGATCATAAAATTCATATCATTTTCACTTACTTGAAATAATTCATTAGATATAATTGATTTGAGTACAAATATTGCAACACCTCCTCCCCTTGATGTATTGCGACTAGAGAAGTATGCATTGTAGTTTTGAAGTTGGAAAAATTTCTCTTCATTTGTATAAAGCCAGGTCTCCGTTAAGACTAAAACATGAACTTCGTTTCTAGAATTAGAGATTAAGGTATTAATATCTTCTACATTAACACAATAATTGAAATGAAAAGCAAATTTATTTTCTTTTTAGTTTTAAAACAACATTTTTGAAATAATCAACAATACCAAAACTACTCAAAAAGTAAGCTGTATGACGATTCAGTCATTACTGAGTTTTAATTTTATTTCAATTTACATAATTTACTGATCGTAAATTTAAACTAACTGATTGATTTAAAAATTATATACTAATTAATTTTAAAAATTATACTAACTAACGCGATCCAAACAATTTGATCGTTTATATATCATATTATCCTCGATCATCTGTTTTATTTTTCCACCATGTAACAGCAATTTCCACTAATACAACCAAAAATTTATAAAAAACTTGTATTTTTAATTGAAATTGAGTTTATTTAAATCATAAAAAATGCACAGTGGTACAGATAAATGTCAATTGAAGAAAATTAATAAATTGAATTGTTGAATTATTGAATTTGAAAACCATTATTTTTAGAGTGAAAATCGCAAATAGTCCGTCGTTACACACTATGATGCTAGGACGTAAAGTTAAAGATTTGCACCCACAATAAGTCCAAAATAGCTTACGTCCGTGCATCATACACTATTTTTTATTCGCCGTAAGCAAAATATTTAAATAAAAAATGTTTATTCTAAATTAAAATTATAAATTTGCATAAATTTCGAAATAAAAATATGTGGAACAAGTTACCTTTGACAAAATATTTGTTATTTTTTTCAAATTATTGTATAACTATGACAACAAATGATAACAACAATTTTAATTGGATAATGAAATTTTGAATTTAAGGGTTGCTATGATAAAAATTTTTTTTTATAGAATTTAAACAAATACAAATGTTTTTTACTTTTTTGGACGTAGCTATGACAACAAAATATATGGTTAAAAAGTAACACTTTAAGGCCGTAAATAACAGTAATAAAGTAACACTTTAATACATAGGCGAATAAAAAAACTTTTTTTATTAAAACAAAAGCCTTGATCTTTTTAAAACATTGATAAATTAATAATATTTTATTTTAGGTTTACCGTGAATCTTCTTTTTGTAATAATATTTAAATAAATAAATCAAAAACTACCTCCGTTTTTCATAGATTCACTAAAAATTTTATATGTATAGAATAAAAAAACACAAAAAAAAAACAAAACAAATTTTTCACACTTTTTTGGTATAAAATTTTTATCCTCCTTTTTTATATTATTTTAATTAGACATATTAATTAGGATGCATTTCGGTTTTAAATAAAAACCATCATCAGCTGTCTGATTAGCACTGAAGAGAACATTACAAAATTAAAGTTATGTTAATATTTACAATAAAATTTAAACAAACAAAAACAGATGATTTTATACTAGCATAGAAAAATAAACTATAAGAAGCACAATTGGTAAACGAAAAACTCGAATATCAAAAAATACAACACAATTGCTTAATTTTTACGATGGAAACAAAGATGAAGAGTCTAGCATTAACCATAAATATATATTGCATTCTTTCTGTCTTATATGATAGAATAAACATGACAAATCAAAATAAAAAAAGAGAAAAATTTATATGTATTTGAAATTTCGTTTGCTTTATATTCTATTTTACTAATGAGACAACAAAAAATGCGATGGTAAAATACAATTAATAATAAAAAAAACTCGCATGTATTAGTGTTTCCTTTGGCATGTTTATTTAAATATGTAAGGTTTTTAGAATTCATTGATAATTTTGGTTTGTTTTTGTAAGTTAAAAATGGTCAAAATAATTTTTCAATTTTTGAAGAATAATTGGGTTACGCGTTGGTGTTGTTGTCTACATAGATTGATATTTGATTTATTTTTAGGTAGATTTCATATATTTATCTTTCAGATGCACTTTAACCATATGTTTAGGTTGTTGACTTTAGTCAATTTTTTTTGGTCAGAAATTGATTTAATTTGATTTGGTTGTGTAGGATAAAAATATTTTTAAATTTCAAAATCTATGCATGTACTTATTAAAAAAACTTATTAAATGTACTTATTAAATTTATTATTATGTACTTATTAAATTTGTATCAATTTAATGTTTTAAATTTGAATGAATGAGTTCTAAAAGAATAGATTATGAAATTTAAAAATATTATTTTCTAATAATTTGTCTTATGATAACTTTAAACAAATTGGGTTTAAAGTAGTTATGCGGTTATGTGTTCTAAAAACTTTTTTACTTTATATGGCTCAAAAATACATTTACCTTAAAATTAATGTTTAATCATATCAAAGCGATACAGTAGATCGTTGTTTGTGAATATAATTATAACATCTGCAGCCTAATTCTGTGACTGTGAAGTGGTGAAGTGTTAAAAATTTCTTTATTTCGATTTTATCACCAAATTTTTAACATTTTTTGCGATTCTATATGCAATTTATGTGCGATGTAAGTGTTAAAAAATCTTATAGTAAGTAGGCGACTCACTAAATATCAAACGTCAATGCATAAAATTTTCATTGATCGTTTTATTTAATAGAATTATTATAAAAAATCCTTTATTTATTATTTCCAAATAAATTATTTTTTGTGAACAAAATATAATTACTGAGCGAAATTAATTTTTAATTGGATTAAATAAAAAAATTGTTCAATTAATTCATGCCGTCAGTTATGCAGACATATTTATGAGAAATGCTGAAATAAACGAGATGTCAAGTATATTGCTATTTTTTGCAGATAAGACTTATTTTGACTCTAGTGGGGTCATAATTAATATTTACTTCGGTCTGAAAGACCTAAGTATTAAATTCATGAGCCAAAAGTGAAATTCTTACCCCCACTTTTTTGGCATTTCTCGACGTTTAGGCCCGCTATACACTTGAGCTAAACTATGTGAACTATGCGAACTATGTTTTTTGTATACAACGTAATTATACAAAAAAACATTACGGAAACAAATAATTTAAAAAAATAAAATTAAAAAGGAAACATTACATTCATTATATTTTGTTTAAAAAATATTATTCGCGTTAAAACATTATTTTTTTAAAAACATAGTTCGCATAGTTTAGCTCAAGTGTATAGCGGGCCTTAGTGACCTACTGATTCTAAAAAAGCAAAAAAAAAAAATGTATGTCTGTCTGCCGGCCGTCCGTCAGTCATTACCTACACTGCAGGGAAAACGGCTGGAGGGATTTCAAAAATGTTGTTTCTAAAAATAGGTTTTTACAAGGGACAGGTCCAAAAGGACGCTGTGTTCGATAACTGTACCGGAAGTGTGTCAAAAAATCATTATGTGTGTCAAAAATAGCAAATTTTCATATTTTTGGCTTAAAAAACGTTCATTTTATGTGATTACGAGTAGGAACATTAAATTTGGAGAAATGTGAGATTAAAAACTAGATTATTATTTTTTTTTTTTTAATAAAATGTGATGTGTAGTAGGCATTACAATATGTGTCACAACAACACATAAAAACCTTTTAAGACCAAGGTCCCACAACAACATGCGTTCTAAGGATGTTAATGGACGCAAATCTGTTTTTTTTTTTGTTTTTTTAATATTTTTTGTTAAATAATGGAAAACTAAACTATAAATCCTATCACATATAAAATATGACATAGGCCAATATTTCGTGATAGGATAGGGAAAATAAAAATAAAATAAGAGATAAAAAGCAAATTTGTTTTAAAAATTTGCAGGAACAAAACTAAAATTGGTTTGCCAATAGTCCAGCTAATGGCATAATCCTTGATTATGGGACGCAGCATATTTTTCAATGATTAAAGCTCAGATATATAGTTATATGAAAGCTCGTTTCTTCGAGCAAGCTACAGCGTTCCAGCATCAAGGAATATTCATTAGATTGAGAGTGCTACCGTTGACTGAATACAGTTCATCCGCCAGCACCCCTAAGATATCACCTTGGCTAGTAATATCTCACTGCTATTTCCAGTGGGATGTGATATCTCACGTTAACTCATGTGCCAATAACAGGGACTGGAGTGCGCGGGGTTGTCACACCCGTGGATCAAAAAATAGAAAAAATTAACAAATTAATAAAAACTGATCCCTCCATGCGTACAGTTGCATTAAAAGTTTGTCAAAAAAAATGTTGTCAAGTGTGTCAAAAGAAAGATTTTTATTTATTTTTTTACCTAATTTTTTGGAAAAAAAATAAAATTAATTGTTTGTTTGAAATGAAGTTTTATTATTATTATTGAGAATTATGGCATTATACTATACATATATAATATATATATATGTTAAGTTTGTCAAAAAAATGTTGTCAAGTGTGTCAAAAGAAAGGTTTTTATTTATTTTTTACCCAATTTTTTTAGAAAAAAATAAAATTATTATAGAGAATTATGGCATTATAAGTTTGTCAAAAAATAATGTCAAGTGTGTCAAAAAATGATTTCATTTGTTTTTTTAGCCATATTTTGGAAAAAAAATGTAGCTGTTTTTATGACGTAAATGTAATTTAGAATGAAATTGGACATGGAAATTTTTTAATTTGTTATAGTTTTTGAAATATTTTTGGAATTTTGAAAAAAGTTTGTATATTTGATTTTGTAATAATTTTTGCACTATTTTTAGAAATTCGGCAAAAGTTTTAATTTTTGATTTTGTAAGAATCTTTGGAATATTTTTAGAATTTTGAAAAATTTTTAATTTTTGATTTTATTATAATTTTTGGAATTTTGAAAAAATTTTCAATATTTGATTTTGTAATAATTTTTGCAATATTTTTAGAATTTTGGAAAAGTTTGAATTTTTAAGAATTTTTGGAATATCATTGTAATTTAGAAAAAGTTTAAATATTTGATTTTATTCTAATTTTTGGAATATTTTTGGAATTTTGAAAAAAGTTTGATTTTATTGAATTTCTCCAATATTTTTGGAATTTTGAAAGAAATATGAATTTGTGATTTTGTAATATTTTGTCGAAACGCTAAATGGAGAGGTTTTTGAGCAGTTTGCTGAGTGTGTCATCTTTTCACTAAATTATGTTAATATATGATCTGTTATAATTTTCCGGCAACGTATTGATGTTTCGTGTTAGTTTTGCTATAAATTTCTAAACAGAGATAAAAACATACTTGTACTTTGACAAATAGTTATGTTTGACATACATCGCTGCCCAAAACTAAAAACCATGTCCTCATAAAAGTTTTTTGCCGAATACTATATCAAAAGCCTTAACCAAGACCGAAGTCTTGATATCTCAGAGCTGTGAGATTTCAGCCCCTCCATATTTTCGAAGTTAAATTTGAAAAAAAAATTTTTGATGTTATTTTGAAATCTAAAATAAACAAATCACATTGATGTAATTGTGTTTTTTAACATAATGGCGTTAGCAACAAAAGAATCCATTTTATTTTATCACTAACCAAAAGTCAGTGTTAACTTTTCAGTTTTAACATTTCACTCATTTAGATTTTTTTACGGTGAAGTGATAAAAAATTTGATAAAAAACAGTTACAGAATTTGGTTGCTGATGTTCTAAATAATACGATATAAGTTTATCCTTTGAGCTGCTTGTTTTAGGTAGATTTCATATAAAATCTACCGAATTCTTGGAGTTCCGGATAAAATTTTAATTTTTTAACAAAATAAATTTATTAGGCGTCGTATTGTTCGAGTAGAAACATATTTTTAATGCCGGGTGAAAAACACGTGAAATCAGCAGGGTCTGGAAATGAGGTTTTAATTTTGTATATTTAGGTATTGGAATTCGTTGACATCAATAAAAAAAAGTTTTCTGCGTTTTTAGTTTTTTTTTAACCCTGTCGTAAGATACAGGGTGTTGAAAAATCAAAAAATTGCTCGACCCTGGTGTATTGAAATGGCTCTACAGTCAAAACTACTGGACTGATTTTAATGTTATATAGCTCTAAATGTAGGTATTAAACAGAGCTAATGATAATTCACATTATATGACCTTGAACACTTTCTTTTATAAACATAACGGTAAAAAATTCAAATTCAATTTTCTAGAAATGCGTATTTTTAAAATTTTTTATTTTTTAATATGTGAAAGGTACATATGTTTTGGAAATTTTTTTGTTTTTTTTTATTAATTTTATTGCAACACGCCTTAAAATTTTTCATCATAAAAAAAAGTGGAGTTAAAAAATGAACAGTTTTTTATATATGTTTTTATAATAAATTTATAATTTTAACTCAAAATAAATATTTACACATTTTTTATCATTTATTTAATTTTACATTACTAAGTTCCGTAGAGTTAGAATAACGTCTAGCTAAGATTGATCCATCATTTGTAGGAATGTATGAGTGATATCCTCGTGTTCCAGGAATTGTTTTTAAATTGGCGTATCTATCAGCTAGTCGATTTCGTTTTGCAATGTAACCTGCCTCCGTTACATAGAAAAAATGTATGTTATATTGAAAATTGCCTGGAGCTGCTGCCCAGTTATATAACTTCAGATGTGTTGATATAACTTTGTCGTATTCTTTCTTAAGACCCGCTCTAGCTGCTTTTATTTTTACTGTTCCTCCAATTCCATCACATCAGAACTGCTCTAACCAGGTAACGAGGAGGTACAGTCACCAAGGAGTAGTTAGTTGCGGACGTACAAACGATTTTTTGATCGCAGTACTGTAGCCACACTATATTCTGAACTAAGCTATAATCTTATCTGTTAATTGAAGTACACATAATATATATTTTTGTGTTAAAAATAATATAATATTTGCTGTGATAAAATATACTATATCAAATATAAGGTAATCTCTCTGGACTAAAATTGCCCAGCTTAATTTTGTGAGAGTCAACAAAACATATATTGTGATTAAAAATTAACTAAAAGTCAATTTTTCTCCATAAAACAAAAACAATACTTCCACTACACGTAAGTATCGGTAATAGTCGGTTAACAAGAAATGCTGTACCTACCCTTTTTATGTCACATGTAAGCGATTTGAAAGTGTGTAGCAGCTACTCATTTCCAAGTATAAGAGAGACTAATTTTCAAGTTCCTATGCAATCATCTGATGTTGGCACACAGTGACAAAACTGATGATGAGATAGAGTTTTTAAATTTAATTAATACAATAAACTGTTCGCATTGCGAATTTGACAAAAGTCTTGTCAGTGACTGTCAAAATTGTACAAAAAAGTCGAAACAACTCATATCATATAAAAAGGAACTTGAAAATGTCAAAAGAAAATTAAATAACTTTTTTAAAAAAGTGCAAGAAAATGAAAGTGATTCCAGCATTCATAGATGTCAGAACCAGCATAAAGAACGAGAGAGCAGCATCATCTATAAAAAGAGCTAAATTCATCTGGCTGTCTCTAGAAATCAGGTACCTTTATTCTAAGTTAAGTAATTACGAGCTAAATGTTTACGAACTTCATATAAAACTGACAGGATCGCAAACAGACATTGATCATAAATTTTGGATGGATTTTACACAAAACATCCATGAAATCATTATTAATCAAGTAGCAATAAAAAACATAAAACTTCATCATAAACTTAATGAACTAAAACTGTCGCAAAAACAGACGTCATTAAATTTATTCACTGATGTTAAAATTATACCAAACTTCATCCAGAATTTATCTTCAATCACTCTAACTCCAGATCAAGAAATTCTTCTAAACCATGGTCTCAATTTCGCTGTACAAAATGACAAGCTGCCTTTAACAGACATCATCACAGACGTTGAAGTAGGAATAAAACACCTTCCATTAGAGTCCAAATTTATCATCAGATCCGAAGTGAAGAATGCTATTACGCAACACGAACCAAAATGTCAGTCCATTCCAACCGTAGACAAACCAGAAACAGTTAGAACACAGTTAAGTAGAATTAAAGACATAGTTTTTACAAAAGCAGATAAAAACAACTCCATCATAATTTTAAATAGATCCGACTATGACACAAGGGTTCTTCAAATGCTTAGAACGGGAAACTACGTTGAGTGTTCCAGAACACCACTAGCCCACATGTGTAGAGCAGTCGCAAAATTAACTAAAGAAACAGCCACAGTACTAGACAATAAACATATATCATATATTTTTAAAGTTTCAAATCCCAAAGTTCCGAGCCTTTACGGCCTACCGAAAACTCACAAACCAGGAAATCTCATGAGACCAATTGCGTCTAACATAAATTCACCTACTTCAAACATAGCTAAATGGCTTATTAAACAGTTTAGTAAAATCAAGCCCCCTTCTGGATTTGACATCCATAACTCCATCGAGCTGACCCAAAAATTAAAAGATGTCACATTAAAAAGAAATGAAACTATGGTTTCATTCGATGTCATCTCATTATACCCGAGCATCCCTAAAAAGAAAGCCATTTTTTATCTTGAAGCATGGTTACTAAAAGAAAAAATACCGGCTCCAATAATATCTGTGTATGTAAAACTATGTAATCTGTGTATAGATCAAAACTACGTGAGTTTTCGCGATAAATTTTACCATTGTTCTAACGGTGTAGCGATGGGGAATCCTATATCAAGCTTTATAGCAAACCTTTACATGTGCTACTTTGAGAAAGAGATAAGTCAGTTTAATAAATTTCCACGCATATGGCACAGATATGTTGATGATATATTTTGTGTAATAAACAACAGAAAAGTCCAAGATACTCTCACTTTTCTAAATTCCAGAGAACCTGCCATCCAGTTCACCGTGGAAGAAGAAAAGGACAAACAAATTTCATTTTTAGAAGTAACACTAAGCAGAAAAGAAGACAACACTATTGGCTTTAAAGTATATAGGAAACCAACTGCTACAGCCAGATATATAACATCTAATTCAAGCCACAGTCAACAACATAAGAGAGCAGCATTCAATAGTATGATTTATCGACTCATCAACATACCAATGGAACAACTGGACTACGACAACGAACTTAAGAACATCTACAACATTGCTGATATAAATGGATTTACAGAAGCATGGGTAAACAAGATCCTCTACAAAATGATGAAGAAGAAAAGGCTGAATAATATAACCACCCTTAGTGAAACCAAAGAAGAACAACCGAAATGTCGCACTGCAGTCACATATATTCCTCATCTCACCGAGACCATATCTAACATATTTCGTGCGAATGGTCTCGAGGGAATATCGAAGTCCAGCAATAAGATAAGTACCCTGACTCATTCTGCAAAAGACAAACAACACCAGCATGAAAAGTCGGGTATATACTCAATAGAATGCAACACAAGGAACTGTGGAGCTAAATATATTGGAATGACAAAAAGATCTGTTAAAACTCGTTTTAAGGAACACGAAAGAGCAACAAGCAAGCGAAAGATCACAGAATCATCAGTAGCAGAACATATGGTTTTAAATAAACATCAATTCAACATCGACAATTTAAAACTAGTTAAAGAATGTAAGGATTATCGTAGACTGGATATACTTGAATCAATAGAGATTCAAAGAAACAGCAACCTAATGAATGCGGACAACGGACAAATCACCTCATCACTTTTTCAATTATGTAGACAATAGTAAATAATCTAATTAGCTAATTACAACCTATATCTATAAACATATACATTGTTAATATTAAAAATTTTTCATTTGAACTAACCCTCATCTTTAGATTACTTTAAATATTTTTTGTATTTAAATTCAATATATAATTCATAACCTTAATCTTCTAGGCTAGTATGATCATCCTCAATGGTCAATTTGTTTTATATAAATATTATTTAGCTTAATGTTTTACCGTTTTCATTGTTTTATGACCCGATCCTAAAAAGATTTAAATTTTACAATCATCTTTCAAAAAATTTCTTTTAAGTATTTTTCATTAATAAGTTTATTAGTTTATGATTCTGTAATGCCCGCCCCTTATTTCCTTAGATTAATTAATGAATATTGTTAGGAGTGGTAAAAACCAAAAATTTTGTCAACCACCTTATTTACTTGTATATATAATTTAAAACTAAACATGTAATTTTTAAAAAATCTCAAAATAACTTTAGTTTAAGAACAGGCCTTGACAATGAAAGCTTAGCTTTCGAAATCGATTGGCAAATAAAAATATTATATAGATATCAAAAATTAGTGTGTTTTTTCTCAAATATAATTTCAATATTAGAAAATTAAAGTTATCGAGACTTTTGCACAATAAGTGCAAACAGAATTTTAAGCTTTTGAAACTTAAATACCGAAAAAAATGTAGTGCCACTGTTGACAATGTTATTGACAATCTCAATGTGAATGAAAGTTTATTGCTATGGCCCTGATTCGAAGCCACGTATTGCATTTGCCACTATATCGTGGCTTGGACCTTTATCAATACAAATAAAAATTGACACGGGATAACGTTGGTCCCCACACGAATCCTAAATTTTGGGAATCTCTTATGAAGACTATTATCTAACCTGTCATCAATATGACCAAAAACCTAATAAAAAATACAAATATAAACAATATTTACAAAAACTTATCTTAATTTGTTGATTGGTGGACCCCAGGAAAATATGCGGCTTCCATTCACTTCCAATATGATTTCTCCAATTCGAAATGATGATTGCAAAATCATTTATCCCTCTCCATTCAATAATTTTTATTTCTTTTTGTTTTAAGACAAATGACGTATCACAAATATTCCCAACATTAACAAATCAAGGTTATTTTTATTTTTATAAAATCAAGGAAAATTTTCTTCGTCACTACACATATGAACAATTTATTCCTTTCCTTGTTAGAACGATTTTCAAAATTTCACTGTCATTTTTCACAAGTGATTATTATAAAAAAAATATAATGATAAGACATACAATCACTTTTACATTGAAATTATGTTAATTGCATTTTTCCACAAGTGATTATTATAAAAAATATACTGATAAAACATACAATCACTTTTATATTGAAATTATGTTAATTGCATTTTTCCACAAGTGATTATTATAAAAAATATACTGATAAAACATACAATCACTTTTATATTGAAAATTATATTAATTGCAATATCTTTACTATTTTTACTTTGACTAGATGTGATCTTTTGAAAAATCAAAACCGGAATGAATTTACATCCAATTTTTTTTAAAAACATCGACTTCATTCAAAACAAAAAAATGTGATTTTTTTGTTTTGACATCTTCTAATGAAAATCAAAATCATGTAACACCAAGATTCAGCAAAAGTTAGTAACGACATCTGTTCGTTAGAAATGAAAATAAAATTGGTACATTCGTTTGTTTTTATAGTATATTCGAAATTTAACTAGCCGTTAAGTATTAGAAAATTTTAAAATTATTATTAATGTAAAAATGAACTGAAACTATTGAAATACATTTTTATTGAATTAGAAACAGAAGATGAATTGATTTTATTATTGTTTAGGCGAATATAGCGGACGTTACAAGTTCTAAAAATGTTTGTTTGTAAGCTTCTGCTCAAGCAAAATTATTCATACAACAAGCATGATAAAAATTTTGCACAATGCTTGTATTATAAATCAGCTGCAACTTACAAGTATTTGAGAGATAGTTTATATTTGAAATTGCCGTCAATTTCATCAATATACAAGTGGTCTCCCATTAAGTTTATCCCACCGGGTATTAACGGAGTGTTAATGGAGTAACACAACTCTTTTTTTGTAAATTTACCACCAAACGACGAAATTTGTGTTTTAAGTTTTGACGAAATTTCAATAAAGCAAGACTTAACACACAATATTTTAATGGATAGGCTGGAAGGATTTTGTGATGATGGAACCGAAAGAAAAAGTGAGCTAGTCAGTTCAGTTCAATTTTTTATGGTACGATCATTACTTTCGAACTGGAAATATGTCCTTAATTATGTTGTTGTCAACAAATCCTTTACATCCTCAAAACTAAATGAATTAATTATAAAAAATATTCAAATGTGTGAAGAGAAAATGGGGTTAAATGTAGTTATGATGACTTGTGACCAAGGATCACTAAACATTCAAGCGTACAAAAATCTTGGGATTACGCTTGAAAAGCCATATTTTGAGTTTGATGGTAAGCAAATTTTTGCACAAATTGATCCACCTCATCTAATAAAGTCTGTTCGGAATGCATTATTAAAATACCCGCTTTCTCATAGTGAACACGGCATAGCTGATATAAATGTTATAAATAAAGTGTTTGAGCATGACACCAACAAAAATTGCAAACTATTGCCTAAACTTTCTAAAAAGCATATAATGCCCAACAACTTCAAGAAAATGAATGTTTCTTTAGCAGTTCAACTGTTAAGTAATACAGTAAGCTGTGCTATTAAAACCGTGGAACAAACATGTCCAGAAATTTTAGGAGAACATTTTGACAATGCAAAATCAACAGCAAATTTTATTGAACGGTTCAATAATATATTTGATTGCTTAAACTCGCGAAATTTTTCATCCAGAGCACCCTACGGAGCCCCACTTAGGAGAGACAATGCCATCAATGATTATTTAAAAGATAGTTTGATTTATTTGAAAGATTTGAAAATTCTTTCTGAAAATGCAAACTATATTAAATTTATCAAAAACTTACAAATAACTAGTGATTGCAAATTACCCGATTTCAAATTACCCGATTACTCGATTAGTATTTTCCAAATTACCCGGATTACCCGGATAACCCGGGTAGTTATAAAAAAATTAAAAGATGAAAAACAATAAAAAAAAAGTCGGACAAGTGCGAATAAAATTCGCTCGCCAAGGGTTCCGTGAATGTAAAAGAACACAATATCAAAAATAAATGACATAAAGTTATGTTGTAAAGTCTTTATATCGCCAGACTATGGACGCATAACAGAATAAATGTTTAATCGTAAATAGACCGAGAGCCCGCGACGGCCAGACCTTCGTTATTTTATAAAAGCTGAAAGTTTCTCTGCGCATACCCCCTACTCAGGTAGGAACGATTAGCGACATATGAAGTTTGGATCATAGTGGCTTTGGCAGGGAGCAGGTTCCAAAGGGACCTTCAAAGTTTCGTGAAAGCATAAAAGCTAATTTTTTTATATATTCTTCGGGATAGTATTAGAAGTCACGTCACCCATTGCCAGACACTTACTCTCGTGGAAACCCCCTACCAGACACCCTTAAACTTTAAAGTTTAGGGGTGTCTGGCAGGGGGTTTCCATGATAGTAAGTGTCCGGCAATGGGTGACGTGACTTCTAATACTATCCCGAAGAATATATAAATAAATTAGCTTTTATACTTTCACGAAAGTTTGGAGGTCCCTTTGGAACCTGCTCCCTGCCAAAGCCACTATGATCCAAACTTCATATGTCGCTAATCGTTCCTACCTAGGTAGGGGGTATGCGCAGAGAAACTTTCAGCTTTTATAAAATAACGAAGGTCTGGCCGTCGTGGGCTCTTAGTCTAAAACGTCTATAGTAAATGTCAATCACATCTACATTGATCAAAAATGTTACTTGAGGTTAAATCTTATCCATAGCTGTTTATGTTAGCTAAAGAAAGATTTAACCAGTATTTTAACGGTCTAAATTGGGAATATTTGTTCTATAAATCAGCGTCGAAATATAGGGTGGTATACATACACTTAAAATAGCACTTTTTTTTCATCAATAACTAAAAAACTGTGCATCGCAGAATTCTAAAAAATGTTGCAATGTTTCTTAAATTAAGTGTTCTTTCAAATGACTTCGCTATAATTTTCGTTCAAAATATAGCAAACTTCCTGTCTCCATGAATTTGTTTCAATTTTTTCTGTCAATCAGTGTCGAAACGTAGGGGGGGAGGTCTGGAATTTGCACATTTCTTAGAATAACTCCAAAACTGTGCACCGCAAAATTCTAAAAAAAATTGCAATATTTTGGAAATTTGGTGCTCTTTCAAATGACACCCCACTCGCTTGGGTCGAAAAAAGTTTTTTTTTACCCCCCTTACACCCGTCCCCTAAACACACAGAAATATAATTATTTGAGAGTTCGCTATAATTTTCGTTCAAAATATAGCAAATTTCGTGTCTCTATGAATTTTTTCAATTTTTTCTGTCAATCAGTGTCGAAACGTAGGGGGGGGAACGGTCTGGAATGTGCACATTTTTTAGAATAACTCAAAAACGGTGTACCGGAAAATTCTAAAAAAAACTGCAATGTTTTGGAAATTTGGTGCTCTTTCAAATGATACCCCACTCGTATGGGTCAAAAAAGTTTTTTTTTACCCTCTTTACACCCATCCCCTAAATACACAGAAATATAATTATTTGAGAGTTCGCTATAATTTTCGTTCAAAATATAGCAAATTTCCTGTCTCTATGAATTTTTTCAATTTTTTCTGTCAATCAGTGTCGAAACGTAGGGGGGGGGAACGATCTGGAATTTGCACATTTTTTAGAATAACTCAAAAACTGTGTACCACAAAATTCTAAAAAAAATTGCAAAGTGTCTGAAATTCGGTCCTCTTTCAAATGACATCCCACTCGCTTGGGTCAAAAAAGTTTTTTTTCACCCTTCCCCACCCCAATCCCTTAAAAACACAAAAATATAATTATTTGAGGGTTTGCTATATTTTTCGTTCAGAGTTTATCAAACTTCCTGTCTCTGTGAATTTTTTCAAATTTTTCTGTTAATTAGGCTCGAAATGCAAGGGGGAGGACCAACTTTTTGTGTCACTTTATTGATAATAATTCAAAAACTATGCAATACAAAATTCTGAAAAATATGGCAATATTTCTAAAATCAAGTGCTCTTTCAAATGACACCCCACATGACCTGGTTTTAAATGATGTTTTTACCCCTTAACATTCCCACCCCTTTAATAAATATAGTTATGAGTGTCTGCCACTTTTCTATATTTTTCATTAAAAACCTCCTCAATTTTCTATCATTCCAAATATATTTCAAGATTTTCGATGAAGTAGGGTCGGAGTTAATCGGGGCAATAAAACATCCCGAAAACGTCATTTTTCAAAATTATACAAAAAATGGTGAGGTGTAAAATTCCAAAATATATTTTTAAAAAATGCTGAAATGAAGCCCTTTCATATGATACCCTACTCGTCTCGCTAAAAAAATGTATGTTTTCAAAGGCTTTACATCGTACCTCCTTAAAACAAACGAACACAACTTTATTTATTTTTTAACCCGCCATCTTGTGTGGATAGGTTAGTTTTATAAGCACCTCAAATTTTAAGTTCATCGGATTAATGGTTCACGAGATAATCGAAATAATGTGAAAAACACGTTGTACTCTCACCAATAGTGTTCCGTATAAAAAACGGAACCCTAAAAACCTCACAGTAGTAAGCTAAAAATTGATCATTTTTTGATTGTAAAATAATATTTCAAAAATATTAAAGCATTTAGGGTAGCTGTACTCATCCGATTTCGTATTTTTTTTTAAATTCCTGCAATAGAAAAAACCCGCTCCGATAAAGTGGATGTTGGCTTCACGGTCAATAACGATTGATTTAAATTTTCCAACATTTTTTTCGCTTTCCTTTATTTACATACAACATTTTCAGCTCTTTATCAACTGTAGTACCACTGTTATCTATAGTAGATCTTGTGTAGACAGCAATACATTTTTGTAGTTGTAAATTTTCAATATTATAATTAGCCGCATCGTTATCCGATTTGATTTTTCATTGCTGACGTATTTCCCCATTTAGTTGAAATTATTCGTGCGCATCCAACTACGTGGCACCGAGATTTATCTGATGACATTTTCTTGAACTGGTTCCAAACTTTCGATGACATTTCGATGACACTTATTTTAATTATTAGCTTAAATCTTAAATTAAAACTTATCATAATATATTTACCGTTTTTATTTTAAACTAAATATAAACAAATAACCAATGATGATCCTTAATTTTGTATGACTTAATTTTAATTTTAATAAGAACTAAAATTCCATAAATTTTGTTATGTGTTCTTCGTCGTTTTTCTGTTGTTTTCGTAATCCAAACAATAATAATTAACTAGAGGGCAGTTTAATGTTTACGGATGTGGTTGGTTTAATGTTTATGGTTTAATGTTTATGGACATATTGCAATACAATACAATACAATTAGAATAGAATCATTTGTCAACAACTAGCATAAAGAATAATTCAAATTTGCAAAAAGAGAATGAGCTGAATTTTATTTTGTAAATTTTATTGAGAAAAAACTGGACCTTTTGTTGTTCGGGTACTCGACCAAAATATCCGGATATTAAATACCCGAAAAATCTTCCTAAATACCCGGGTATCCGGGTACCCGGATACCAAGATTGCAAACACTACAAATAACGATTAATGCGCAGCTAATGTTAATAGTACATCTAGCCACCACTTATAAGGTGGATTATATATTAACTGGCAAACCAAACAGGACGCCCTTGAAAACTTTTTTTCAAAGTTGCGGGGTAAAGGTGGCTTTAACTACATGCCTACTTGCAATGAAATCGGAGTTCATTATGCGAACATAATTGTTACAAAACTCATTTTCCAAAGCGAGTACACTAATTGTAAGGCCGATGATGGAAATATGATTGATCTAGAGTGGAATACCTTTAAGGATATATATAAAGAAAGTTTATTGTTCGGCGAACCAGAACATGAGGAAATGCCTGAAGGGTGCGAAATAATTTATCAAGCAAATAATGACGTTATGAAAACCAATGCTATAACTTATTATGCTGGCTATTGTGCCTTCAAGAAAATACGTTGCAATAAATGTCAGAATAAATTATTAAAAGTTCAAGAGATAACAGCACCTACAATAAATGCTATACTCGAGAAAACATTTAAAAAGTCTACTCACTATGGATCCTTGCGAGCACCTTCGTTGGAATATTCTAAAATAGCGTGCATTTTACTGACAGTTTTTGAGCAATCATACAAAAGCAAATGCCATTCACCAAACATTTGCACGAACATAACTGAGAAATGCATTGCTATTATAGAAAGAGATTTTCCAGGTTTTATTCCTCCAAGGGGGTCAAGGATTATTTTATAAGACTTAATAGTTTAACCCAATAAACCAATTAATTAGTTTTATTAATAATTCATTACAATAATATACATATACTTCATTTTAATGTTTCCTTAATTTTAATTTTTTTAACTAATGATTTTTTTAAAAATAGATTAATGATTATTTTTAACTATCTTAAATTATTTTACATTAAATAATTAATTTTAAAGAAAAAGATTTCTTACCTTGTAAACTATGTAAAATCTAAATCTATTTGTAAAATTTAAAGACGCAAGAACACAACTTCTCTCTTCACATTGAAATTAACACTGAGTAATAAATGTTTGGAGGACGAAAAAAAAAGCAGCTGATTCGTTCAAATAAGCAATTTAAAATAAAAAGAATACCATTACGTCTACTCCTGCATTTCCCTGGGAATTGGAAATTGAGAAAAAAGTGCAATAAATGAAATAAAGGAAATTTTTAAATACGAAATTGTTATTTTCCGCGGCACGGAATACTAGTTATGAAAAAATTGCAGTAATTTATTTCTCAATTCCTATTTCACGATGTACAGGAATAGGGCAACAGATGTACTCAAAAAGAAAGAATAGTAGACAAAATAGTAGACCAGTGGGCATAAATTAAAGAATAGTACATTATGATGCTAGGACGTAAAGCGAAAGATTTTGGACGTATGTGGAGTTTGCAAATCGAGGCGCTAGCCGAGATTTGCATCCACATTAAGTCCAAAATAGCTTACGTCCGTGCATCATATACTATTTTTTATTCGCCGCAAGCAAAATATTTAAAAAAAAATGTTTTTCGTCAAACGGCTGTAAAGTTTAACTTTACTGCCGCTGGAGAGTAGCTAAAGTCTTACTTTTTAGCAGGCGGCTGCAAAAGTAACGCCATTTTTATTTTATCTGCCGGCGGCTATAAAGTAGCTTTCATATTTTTACGGCGGCTAAGTCCAAAATAGCTTATGTCCGTGCATCATATACTATTTTTTATTCGCCGCAAGCAAAATATTTTAAGAAAATTGGTTTATTCTAAATTAAAATTATAAATTTTCATAAATTTTAAAATAAAAATATGTGGAACAAGTAACCTTTGACAAAATATTTATTATTTTTTCCAAATTATTGTGTAGCTATGACAACAAATTATAACAACTATTTTAATTGGATAATGAAATTTTGAATTTAAGGGTTGCTTAAAATTCAAGATAACATGCATTTTTTCTATGTAACGGAGGCAGGTTACATTGCAAAACGAAATCGACCAGCTGATAGATACGCCAATTTAAAAACAATTCCTGGAACACCAGGATATCACTCATACATTCCTACAAATGATGGATCAATCTTAGCTAGACGTTATTCTAACTCTACGGAATTTAGTAATGTAAAATTAAATAAATGATAAAAAATGTGTAAAATATTTATTTTGAGTTTATATTAAAAATTTATTATAAAAACATATATCGTCGCTTTAATAATGAAACAACGTATTCGCAAAAGTGTAGTTTCGAGATAATTGGGTTTAAAGATTTTTCGATTTTCTGATTTTCGTAAACTCGGCACCACTATTGAATGAATAAAGATATTGGAAAAAAAATTTCTGCCAATTAATCTTGACTAATTTCCCCATAGCATATTAAAATTTCACATTGGTACCAGCTGGCTTTTCTACCTAAAAAGAGGTGAAAAGTCAATCAGGTACCTTATACGTTATTTCATATTTCATATACGTTATTTCATTTTGCATGGAAGTACGATTAACCTAAAACTAATCATTATTGAACTAACGCATAATATTCTTACAATTTTTTATTTATATGAACCGGCATATCATGTAGTAATGAATGATGCTTATACAATATTTTAGATTTACCATTTCGTGTGGCGATCGTAATGTATGTAAAGTATACGACGCTGATTTTACCCAAGTTATTATTCTGTAAGAATTGAAATATTGTACATGCATTTACGCTGTTTCAATATTTAACCAAATTCAAATTTGCATGTACGTTAATTAACAATATATTAATTTTCACCCCCAGTTATAAAAAAATTGGAAAATATTAAAATGCCACTTTATAGACATCCTTATGGGGAATGCAGCGCACCCATTATATAATAACAACGTATATATAGCATACGTTATTTCATTATTAAAGCGACGATATGTAAATCAAAAAATAACTGTTCATTTTTTAACTCCACTTTTTTTTATGATGAAAAATTTTAAGGCGTGTTGCAATAAAATTAATAAAAAAAAACAAAAAAATTTCCAAAACATATGTACCTTTCACATATTAAAAAATAAAAAATTTTAAAAATACGCATTTCTAGAAAATCGAATTTGAATTTTTTACCGTTATGTTTCAAAAAGAAAGTGTTCAAGGTTATATAATGTGAATTATCATTAGCTCTGTTTAATACCTACATTTAGAGCTATATAACATTAAAATCAGTCCAGTAGTTTTGACTGTAGAGCCATTTCAATACACCAGGGTCGAGCAATTTTTTGATTTTTCAACACCCTGTATCTTACGACAGGGTTAAAAAAAAACTAAAAACGCAGAAAACTTTTTTTTATTGATGTCAACGAATTCCAATACCTAAATATACAAAATTAAAACCTCATTTCCAGACCTTGCTGATTTCACGTGTTTTTCACCCGGCACACAGAGAATGTTTGCATATATTATTCGTTATAGACATAACTTATTCTTAATTTAGTTATATTTTGCTCCTGGATTAAGCAATTCATAAATTATGATTTTAGTATTCATATTCTATGATTAATGAAAAAATCATATATTATACCTATTATTCATAGGAATTTCTTTGATAGCAATTCCTAAATTATGCTTAACATTCACAAAATATGACTAAGTAAGAATAAATTCTTTAATAATTGTTCATAGATTAATTAAATCTAGTCAGAATTTATGAAACTATACGAACAGTTTCTAGACAAACATATCACAAAATGTGACTTAATTGCATAACTTATGCCAAAAGTAATCATACTTTTTGAATTATTTTCTCGGCTTATTCATAAATTATACTTACGGATAGTCAAAATCATTTTTATTATTCATGAATTCCCATATCATACCATGATAATTTCTGTAAATTAGTAATAAATTATACCTATAAAAATCATAATTTTAGAATAAAAACATTATAATTTTAATTTTATTAAAAATATGTTTATTTCAGTATCTAATGTATAATTATTTATACAGAAAAATTATTTAAAATTTTAGAACATAAAAATAAAACTTTAAATATTTCTTATATTTTTGTAATTTTGAAAAATGTTTTTATATTTGATTTTGTTATAATTTTTGCAATATTTTTGGAATTTTGAAAAATTTATCAATTTTTGATTTTGTAATAATTTATGGAATATTTTGAGAATTTTGAAAGTTTTTAAAATTTTTGATTTTATTATAACAATTTTGAATATTTTTGGAATTTTGAAAAAAGTTTGAATATTTGATTTTGTTATAAATTTTGCAATATTTTTGGAATTTTGAAAAAAAATTCAATTTTTGATTTTCTAGTAATTTTTGGAATGTTTTTAAAATTTTGAAAAAGTTTAAATTTTGGATTTTATTATAATTTTTGTAATAATTTTCGAATTTTGAAAAAAGTTTCTATGTTTGAGTTTATAATAATTTTTAGAATATTTTAAGAATTTTATAAAATATTTTAAATATTTTAAATTTTTGAATTTATTATAATTTTTTATTGTTTTTAGAATTTTGAAAAAAAAGTTTAAATTTTTGATTTTATATTATTTATAAGTTTTAAAATATTTTTGAAATTTTGAAGCAAGTTGGAATTTTTGATATTATTAAAACTTCGAAATCTTGGAGACAGTTCGAATTTTTGATTTTGTTATAATATTTTTAAATCAATTCAATCATGCCCATTTTTTTGAAAAAAATTAAATTAATAATTTGAATAACATAAAATGTAATTGAACATGAAATTGGTAGATAATGGGTTGTTTGTTTTTGAAAAGTTAAAATTGCTGAACGCTAAATGGAGATTTTTTTGAATTGTTCTTGAGTTGTAGAAGTTGAGTAGTAATCTTCTTCAGTTATAGCAATGGTGGAATTCTGAAGGCATGTCAGTTGTGCACAGTTATCCGATGATTTTTGTGTGGTAGTATCAGAATGATGGCATCTGGTCAACGCAGCGTGGGGATTTGAGACATCTAGAAATGACATTTTCAGAAAAAAATATTAAATTAGTTCTAAAACAAATTCTAGAAAAATATGAAAACATTATAAAACTATCAAATAAGAGACAATTGCCATCATTATCTTCAAATACTTCTTGAAAAATTTGAATAGCATTATACCGTCCATATTAACTAAAAAATCTCAGGTTTCCATAAAATTCAGTTAAATGTGTAATATTAAAAAATTTGGTATAAAGCAAAGTTATGATGTAATTATTTACAGTTTTAAAATTAAAAAACAATATCATACCTTTAACTAGTTAATAAATCGTTGAAAATTAATAATCCTGTAAATAGAAAAATATGTACATATGATATTATCGTCGCTTTAATAATGAAATGACGTATACGCAAAAGTATAGTTTCGAGATATTTGAGTTTAAAGTTTGATGTGCGCATGCATTTGCATGGACGTTAATTTATAATTTATTAATTCTTACCCCCAGTCATAAAATAATTCGAAAATTTAAAAACGCCAATTCAAAGATGCCCTTATGGGGAATGCAGCGCACCTATAATATAAAAACAACGTATAAATAGCATACGTTGTTTCATTATTAAAGCGACGATATTGAACTTATAAACCATTTAAATATTTCTATCCGCCAAACAAGCTATCTTAGGTGCGCTCGATTTGACTCAAATAACTGAATTTACTGAAAAAAACAATAGCAATTGCATACAATTTTTTGGATATTTTAGTTACTTCAGTCATATCGAACGCGGCTATTATAAACATTAGTTAACACCAATTAACAACAAAAACTTTCACATGTTTACTAATCGTATTGGCTTGAAACACATTTAACAATAGAAAAAAAATAAAACTCTTACCTTATCACAATATATATTCAATCCTTTTTTTGATTTCACTTTTTCAAAATATTAATTTATTTAACTAAATTTTTTAAGTAAATATTTACATTCACGGAACTGCGAAACAAAAACTTTAAAACAAACTACAAACAAGTGCACGAACAGTATTAATATTATTATCATTATTGCAAAACTTACTTATACTCTTTAAGAATAATCTGTTCTTTTTATTAAATTAAGAGCACAGGTTATTATTAGAGAGCAAAGGCTATGAAAAACTATGTTTTTACAGAATTGTAAAAAAGATTTCATAAGTTATTCTTTATTAGGAATAAATTTAAAAAAATTCAATGTGTAATGTTCAATCAACTATATTTGTATGCAGTTTATGATTTTGATAATCATAGCTTAAGTATTAGGTATGATTATTTAGTCATAATTTCCATCAAACTCTTAAATATATTTGTTTTCTTAATTTATGATTTTGTGTCACAAAACAATGTAAAATTTTAAAAATTTTAGGCATAATCCACGATTAAGTAAGAATGCATAATTCTTATTGTCTATAATATTTGATTAATAACCATAAAAACATTAAGACGACTTTTCTGAATTTATGACAAGATTAATTATAATCTATAAAATATGATTTTTCTCCGTGCATTAAAAATATGTTTCTACTCGAACAATACGACGCCTAATAAATTTATTTTGTTAAAAAATTAAACTTTTATCCGGAACTCCAAGAATTCGGTAGATTTTATATGAAATCTACCTAAAACAAGCAGCTCAAAGGATAAACTTATATCGTATTATTTAGAACATCAGCAACCAAATTCTGTAACTGTGAAGTGATAAATTTTTTATCAACTATTGAAAAATTTTTTTTCAAATTTAACTTCGAAAATATTAATTATGACCCCACTAGAGTCAAAATAAGTCTTATCTGCAAAAAATAGCAATATACTTGACATCTCGTTTATTTCAGCATTTCTCATAAATAAGTCTGCATAACTGACGGCGTGAATTAATTGAACAAATCTTTTATTTAATCCAATTAAAAATTAATTTCGCTCAGCAATTATATTTTGTTCACAAAATAGTACATTATATAACAAGGTTGAGAAGTAGGCTATTATTGACCGAGAACTTTTAGATCCCTCGGCGCGTAGCGCCGAGGGATATAATGTTCGAGGTCTATATTAGTCTTCTCAACCGAGGTATATATAGAATTTTTTTAACTACTAACACTAATTATCATATTTGCTTGCATTAGATATTTATATTAGTCATTTTCCATTTAATTTTTTAAATATCTTAAAATATCAAGTAGCCTGGAAGTTTAGTTTCATACAAATAAAACGAAACAAAGCAATGCAATTATTATTTGTTTGTGTTTTTTTGTTCATTTCAATCAAAAATAAAAGAAAATTTGTCATTATTAACCTAGGTAATTGTTTGTTTTTATTATTGACCTAGCTTGAGAAAAATTACTTCTCAATGGGGCATTCGAGTAAATAATGACGATTTCTCAAGTTAGTAGTTAAAAAAATAATTTATTTGGAAATAATAAATAAAGGATTTTTTATAATAATTCTATTAAATAAAACAATCAATGAAAATTTTATGCATTGACGTTTGATATTTAGTGAGTCGCCTACTTACTATAAGATTTTTTAACACTTACATCAGTGGCGTAGCTAGCATGGGTGGCACCCGGGGCGGATATTGTGGTGTCACCCCAAAAATAAAAACTGTCAATAATAATAAAAAGCCGATAAACGTAATTCATATTTTTTTTTAATTAATACAAATGAGCATTATTATTATAAGCCCGCAAGTAATTTTTAACTAATTTTAATTTGCTGAAACTCCTCTCACACCAAGCCACTAATACGCAAATAGTCATAAATAACTTTGGTGCGACCGTAAGATTCGGAAGAAATTCTAAAGAATCCCCTACGATGAATTTCAAAAAGTCTAGGTACACCCAGTTAGAAACTGTAATATGGCCGCTTTAAAATGCCTCCTCACCCTTTATATCTCTATGAGGAGTTCTGTTGCCAATACCGCATCATAAAAACCAGTAAATTTTGATACCGATAATTTTAACTCTTCACTGTTCGCCAAAAGCTAAGTGTTTGTCTGCACAACCTCGAACAATGAAGCTAAATCTTGAACTGACTTCAGCCTAGTTCGGAGTTCAACACTGAATCGGTCAAGACATTCCAACATGTCCTTTTTAAGTTGAGCTCTCAGTGTCAGTCCAACATCAGGTGCAAACTCACCACCCGTTCGTTTTTTGTGTTTTTATGACGAATTCGGCTTTCCATTGGAATGTCATAGTCCTCCGATTTTTTCGCAGCAAGATCTATTGCCTCTTCTACAATGAGACTTCGTTATGAATTGACTCTATTTTTGTAGCTAATTGATCAATATTCAAGCCCGTGCTTTGCAATCCAATCTGAGCACAGATATTATTTCTCTTAGAATATCATTCCAAAACAAAAGATAGCAAAGAAACGAAAAATCACATGCTGCATTGATAAGGTTCTGTGCAGCGCCTCTAGTGTCTACATTTTCTTGTTGTACACTTAACTTCTCAATTTCAGCCACAATCCCATCAAAATTTTCGGCCAATACTTTTACTGCAGCATAATGAGCACTCCATAGCGCTGTTAAGAGTATTTTAACAGTTGCTTTGTTGTGTTTAGCAAGTACTTCCCAGCGGCTAGTCGATGCAGAAAAACATGTAAAAATGGCTTCCACTGACGAGTGTTGGCCGTATAAATTAATTGAATGATCTTTGCAGCCCACAAAAATTGCTTTGTTATTTTTTGCTTTAATAATAGCTTGCACTTCTCCATGTATACTACTCATAACAGCTGCATTATCATAACCTTTGGGAGTGACAATTCATAACATCTATACCATCATTTTCAAGATTTTTACACTGAAAAAAACATGTCCTATTTCGGACATGTTAAACATGTCCTATTAAAAAACATTTCCCAATCGAAATGCAGTTGTCTCAACCTCACCGTGCGAGCAGATATGGCGAATCGAAATACGAGATTGATTCAACAACCGTACAATGATAAGCCGATGCAGTTGAGACAATCAAATGAAATATTTATGTGAAAATAAAATATAGTTCAATTAATCTCAAATACTTAAATTTTAAAATGAAAAATTCATGATGTAAGGCCAAAGAAATATGTTTTCATGGAAATAGTTATTAACTTTATTCAACTACTGTTATATTGGATAGCACTTTATATTTTAATTACACCTCATTCTGTTATCAGGAAAATGTTACTGAGTATACTGAGTAGTTGTCCCAATCACGGTGAAATTGTTTGTAAATATCTTTTCTTTGCATGAATAATAAACTGCCATCTTCGAGATGAGGTTATCATTACTTCAATTTTTTTTTCAGTGTAAGAATTTCATCGCTTAAATCAGCGGCTTTTTTCCATGTAAAAGAAAAAATCCAAGGAAAGAAAGAAAAAATCCAATACTTCCTTGATTTCCACTTTACTACCATCAATTTTCACATAACGAATCACTTCTGACATTTGATCAATATGTGAAATGTCAGCAGGTGTGCTATCAAACATAATTCCAAAATATTTAACCGATTTAATTTCATTGAAAAGCTTAAACTTTACGTGGATCGCTAAAGCATTTATGAACTCATTTTGTATATCTGGTGACAAATATGATACTTTTGGTGATTTACCATGCTCCAAATTTAAAATGTGTTCTTTTAACACTACATCATACTTTGACAATAGTTTGGTTAGTTCTAAGAAATTGCCTTTATTTGAAGAACTTTGTCCTTCATCATGTCCATGAAATGCTGGGTTTTGTTTAGATAAAAACAAAGTTATATCCAATAATCTTGATAAAAGTTGTTTCCACTTCTGTTTTTTATTATATATTAATTGCAAGGCTGCGTCTCGTATCGTTTTATGAATTTTAACCTCATTTCCAAAGTTTTCCACTTTTCAAAATTCTCCAGATGTTCATTTGAAGTTTCATGGTCGGTCACTTTGGGATTTAGTTTCCGCTGCTTCTGATATCCAGTAGTAAATGTTGATTTTGTATTATTATTATTGGTGACAGCAAATACACAATAACAGAAGCAATACAGGACGCAAGTTATTATTTACAGGAGAATAAACAATCCATGGGCGTAGAATTTTTTCACCATTATTCGTCATTTTATAAAACCATTCTTTAGAAAGATGGCGAACATCACCTTTTATGTCTAACCCGTGTCTAGATACAGTAACAAACGACCCTTCTCTATTTTGAAAATGTTCACTTTCTTTTTTTATGATTTCAATGCGAACATTACCAGAGACGAGTATATTCCAATGTGATACATCTCTTAAGTCCTGAAGTGATTCACCCATGCAAATACTGTCTTCGATAGTAGAAGCATTAGCGGCATTATCATTGTCATTTTCATTATTCCTTTCAAATTCGTCATCATAGGTTATCATTATTAATTCTGTATTGTTGCTGTTACTTTCCGAAGATGAGCCAATATTCTCTGAAACATTCGTTGCATCAACGTGATAATCAGTTTCTTTTGATGAACCTTGGATATCATCGGGTTTTGTAACATATTTATAGATTTGGTCTTTCTCTGCTGGAACCAACTTTTTCTTTAAAAAGTATGAACTCCCCGTGGCATATTTATTTTTTGGGATATTTGCTAAACGAAATCTAAAAAAATATTTTTAATTATAGTATAGGTATCAGCAAAGCATTAATTCTAAATATATTTGTAGGATACATAATAGGTACATAGTTCATAATAAGTACACTGTGTTAACGACTAAATACACCGCCAAGAAAATTAATTTATTTAAATTTCCTTGTAACAACTTATATTAATATACTTGTATATGAATATACAAATCATAGCCTAATATTATAAGGAACTATTTAAAAAAATATAAGTATGAAATCCTAAAAGATATTTTATATAAAGAATTGAAACCAAAATTAAATATCCAATTAGAATCATGCTCAATAATTTACAAAATCAAATGTGATTTTTGTGAAAAATTTTACATCGGGAAAACCGGAAAATGTTTTAAAGACTGATTTAAGGAATACCTTCCTAAGAAGAAAAATAAACAAAATTTAAAGTTTATTTTTGCAAACCATTTACATAGTTAATAAAAATAGCTACACCACTTTTAAAAAAAAATTGAAGGCTTTACATTTATGTAGCCAAGGATCTTTAAAAGAATCACTTGATGAGTTTGAAATTTCCAAGGGATTTAAGACCCAACAAAATGTAATTTTAAATGGTAAACTTTCATTTATTTCAAATATATAAATATATAAAACTGAAAACATACAGTATGAGTATGTATCAACCTACAAAAATTTGCAAAACTGCAGTAATTGCATAACTGCCATTTTATTCCACAGTAATTATTTTTGTGTCCATTGAAAAACGATCTATTTCAATTTATTCTTTGAGTTTCAAGATAAAGGAAAAAAAATTATTTTGAGATCATTTACAAACACGGTAATTTTATTGTTTGTTAGTTTCCTTAGGTGTTTGCAATTAATTTGTTTGAAATGTAAAACATATATTAGGTAGTAAGGTTAAGCGGATATTTTAGAAATGATTTTGGAATAGAGACATTGTAATTCAAGGGTGCCACCCTATCGACAAAGGGTGCCACATTATCGACGTAAACCACTTTTCCTATACATTATGCAGCATATGTGTTTTCAAACCTGGTCATTAAATAATCATGCTTGCATACTAAATAATATATCGTAAAAAACGGTCAATATGGTATCTATAGGAATATTCAAAGCTATTGAGTAATTGTGGTGATGGGATTCAATGCTCAACATGTTGATTCGATTAATATTGTTAAAATTTTATTTCACGTAATAACTCAAAAATTTTAAAAAGTAGAATAGATTCTTTTTGAACCAATAACACATTTATAGGACACATTTATAAGTTATCACAATTTATAAATTAAAATTATACGGATAACCTGGTTAAAATGGTTTCTAAGTGATTTATTGTTGAAAACATGCGATGGTTTGTTTAAGTTTTTTACGTTCGGGTGTCACCCCAAAACGGTTTCGAAGTGATTTATCGTTGAAAACATGTGATGGTTTGTTTAAGTTTTTTACGTTCGGGTGTCACCCCAAAACGGTTTCGAAGTGATTTATCGTTGAAAACATTGTGATGGTTTGTTTAAGTTGTTTACGTTCGGGTGTCACCCCAAAACGGTTTCGAAGTGATTTATCGTTGAAAACATTGTGATGGTTTGTTTAAGTTTTTTACGTTCGGGTGTCACCCCAAAACGGTTTCGAAGTGATTTATCATTGAAAACATTGTGATGGTTTGTTTAAGTTTTTTACGTTCGGGTGTCACCCCAAAACGGTTTCGAAGTGATTTATCATTGAAAACATTGTGATGGTTTGTTTAAGTTGTTTACGTTCGGGTGTCAGCCCAAAACGGTTTCGAAGTGATTTATCGTTGAAAACATTGTGATGGTTTGTTTAAGTTTTTTACGTTCGGGTGTCACCCCAAAACGGTTTCGAAGTGATTTATCATTGAAAACATTGTGATGGTTTGTTTAAGTTTTTTACGTTCGGGTGTCACCCCAAAACGGTTTCGAAGTGATTTATCATTGAAAACATTGTGATGGTTTGTTTAAGTTGTTTACGTTCGGGTGTCACCCCAAAACGGTTTCGAAGTGATTTATCGTTGAAAACATTGTGATGGTTTGTTTAAGTTGTTTACGTTCGGGTGTCACCCCAAAACGGGTGACAACCGGGGCGGACCGCCCCCCCCCCGCCCCCTCCTAGCTACGCCTCGGACTTACATCGCACATAAATTGCATATAGAATCGCAAAAATTGTTAAAAATTTGGTGATAAAATCGAAATAAAGAAATTTTTAACACTTCACCACTTCACAGTCACAGAATTAGGCTGCAGATGTTATAATTATATTCACAAACAACGATCTACTGTATCGCTTTGATATGATTAAACATTAATTTTAAGTATCAAAATCTTCAATAATTTGAATAAATTAATTTTAAGGTAAATGTATTTTTGAGTCATATAAAGTAAAAAAGTTTTTAGAACACATAACCGCATAACTACTTTAAACCCAATTTGTTTAAAGTTATCATAAGACAAATTATTAGTAAATAATATTTTTAAATTTCATAATCTATTCTTTTAGAACTCATTCATTCAAATTTAAAACATTAAATTGATACAAATTTTAATAAGTACATAGATTTTGAAATTTAAAAATATTTTTATCCTACACAACCAAATCAAATTAAATCAATTTCTGACCAAAAAAAATTGACTAAAGTCAACAACCTAAACATATGGTTAAAGTGCATTTGAAAGATAAATATATGAAATCTACCTAAAAATAAATCAAATATCAATCTATGTAAACAACAACACCAACGCGTAACCCAATTATTCTTCAAAAATTGAAAAATTATTTTGACCATTTTTAACTTACAAAAACAAACCAAAATTATCAATGAATTCTAAAAACCTTACATATTAAAATAAACATGCCAAAGGAAACACTAATACATGCGAGTTTTTTTTTATTATAAATTGTATTTTACCATCGCATTTTTTGTTGTCTCATTAGTAAAATAGAATATAAAAAGCAAAAGAAATTTCAAATACATATAAATTTTTCTCTTTTTTTATTTTGATTTGTCATGTTTATTCTATCATATAAGACAGAAAGAATGCAATATATATTTATGGTTAATGCTAGACTCTTCACCTTTGTTTCCATCGTAAAAATTAAACATTTTTGTTCTATTTTTTGATATACGAGTTTTTCGTTTACCAATAATGCTTCTTAATCATAACATTTATTATATAAATCAATTTTTATAAAATGTTATTTGTCATATGTTTTAAAACTTTTTTATTGTCATTGTCTATGTCAATTTTATTGTTGATTCTTGTTAGTTTAAGATCAAGAAATGGGAGACATTTTTCATCTTCAATAACAACGGTAAATTTTGTTGTTGGGTATTGAGAATTCAGAAGTTCCAATAGAGGATCTAGTTCGTTGCGTTTTATAATGGCAAATATATCATCGACGTATCTAATCCATGTTTTTGGTAGTTTTCCATTTCTTTGTAGTTTTGTTTCGAACATTCCCATAAAAGTTTTTGAGACAAAACAAGATAATGGGTTTCCCATACTTGTACCGTGTAGTAATTTATAAAACTTTCCCCTGAATTGGAATTCATTCTGGTCCATACATAGTTTTACTAGATCCGAGTAAGCTTCTGCTTCTTTATCTGGGATGTTAGACTCATTAAGCCTTTCATCAATGCAAATTAATGCTTCTGGAATTGGAATATTTGGGTATAACGATACTATATCGAAGGATACAAAGATATCATCTTCCTCGAGCTCAATTTTAGCTAGTTTTTCTACAAGTTCAAACGAGTTTTTGATGTATAATCCTTTTGGTGGTGTTATTTTATTAAATTCCGAAACTAACCATTTAGAGATGTTATATGTTGGTGCGTTTATGTTACTTACGATTGGACGCATGTTTTTGCCGGGTTTGTGAATCTTTGGCAGCGCGGTTGGGTTTGCAACAGACAATTTCCATTTTGGGATGTTGAAAATTTGATATATAGAAGTGATTCCTAGGTTTGATTTTTTCGTCATTTGTGTTAACGGGTTGCGGTTAATTTCTTTAAATGATGAAGTTTTAAGAATACTCTCTACTCTCTTGTCGTAATCGGTTTTGTCCAGAATTACCAAAGAATTTCCTTTATCAGCTTTCAAGTAAAATACTTCCTCTTCTTTTAGTGATTTTATGATCTCTGTTTCGTTTTCTTTTTTTGTAAGGTAGCATTCGTTTAAAGCTGACATTATAATTGGTTAGAGTTCTTTCCTCACACTAGACTTAGTGAATTCCGTTTGGTACTTTATGGCCGACTCTATGTTCACTATGGTCTCATCTGTTTTTAATTTATTCGGCATAGGAACGTAATTAAAGCCTTTGTTTAGGAGGTTGGATTCTTTTTCGGTAAAGTTTTCACTTGACAGGTTAATTACGTATTCTGGTACGTGTTGTATCTTAAGTTTTGGACTCGACATTTGTCTCTTCTGTATTGATAAATTCTCTATTGATAAATTAAGTTTTTTGATCAAGACTTATAATCTAATGTATTTCAATTAAAGCAATATATACATACATATTTTAAATAATTCCTAGCCTGATGTTGTCTATCTATACAATAATTCTAGAAATTAAACCAATTTAAAAAAAAGTTATCAAAAATGTGATTCCAGCAAAATATCTAAAAAAAATTAGCAATTTTTGGTAATTTTTTCCTAAAAATCTGGATAGTTTAATTTAAAAATGATTTCGCCTTCATACTGTATACAACATATAATATGTATGTAATGTATCAATCGTAATATTTCTTAGTATTTGCTATTATGAAATTTGTTTTAATTGAAGTCAAAATATAAATAAATTCACAATAATATTTAATGGTCAAGAAACAAACGTTTATTTTGATTCAATTTATCAAAATAATAATCTTTATCAAACCATTTTCAGTTTAGTTTTGTTTGTTGTAACGAATGGCATATTATACAAAACATTTAAATTTAATTGATGTGAAATAAATTTTTTTATGCCAATTAAACTGCTGAAAGTGTACCGACCTTTTGTTCGCATTTTGTTGTATGTATTTTGGTGATGAATTACAATGTTCAAACTTTTAGGAGTATGTTATCCAGAATCAGAAAGAATATCAAATGATTTTAAACAGGATATATTTTATTATTATCAGGTAAGATAAGCCAAACGGTTTCAATTATATTTGCTACTCTACTTTGTAGTGCTTTTTTGTGATGGATTTAATGTTTTGTGCTCTTTAAATAATTGCAAGTCAGGAATCTGGAAATATGGTGGTACAGGTACATTCAAAAGATTCAAAAAAATTCAAACGATTTAATTCTACTCAAATTTTCAATTTATATCCCTACATCAAATTAAGCAAACAAAGTTTTCAAAAATATTTAGTAGTTACTTACATTTAACATAGTATTGATTAAGGCTTCTGTTGGTACTTGGCGAAACATTATTAATCATAAATTTATTTTAATAATTAAACACATGTTTATATTTTTCAAATAATTTTTGAATCTAACTTTATTTAAATTATAGTAAAAGTAAATAAAATTAAAATCCGCTCAACCAATATCGGTTTTAACACCATTATCAGCTATCATTTAACATAGCTTAATTTACCTAACAAATAACTCAGAAAACGAAATACATCACAAAATACGGCAATCTTTTTTTCAAATCTAAACAGTGCTTAAGAAATAATTATAAAGCGTGTTTTAAAATTTACGTAAGATTTCAAGTAAATATAGAAAACAAAGCTATTTTTTTAAAAACTGTATACTTTTTATATTGAATCATAAATTATATGTAGGATTTTTTTATGTTTGGATTTGCACATAGGGTAAATGACCTACACGACTTTGTCGGCAAATAAGCTACTCTTTTGTCGAAATTTTATATAACGCTTTTGCATAAATATAGGCTGAATTTGGTTGTTGAATCGTCGAATCTTCTCCTTTAATGCACGCTTTGTTGTAGGCTTGGCATAGACTTTTGACTTCAAATAGTTCCACAAACAAAAAGACGATGGCGTTAAATCACATGATCTAAATATCATTCAATTTAAGCAGATAATTAGTTATCACGTCGCGACATTGAACACTACTCGAACAACATCAGTTTCAAAGAAGTATGATCCAATGGTGCCTCCAGCCCAAAGAATGACACCAAAACAGAGACACGTTGTGGAAGCATTTGTCTTTGGCAATCATACGTGAATTATTTGAACCTCAAACGCAACAATGTTGACGATTAACGATCAAGGTGAACACGAACCTCTATTATAACCGTACCATAAGGAGTGGTATTTCCTCAAGTCAAGTGAAAGACTGCCAGGTAGAATATAAATACAAAAGGACCCTGACGTAATGAACGATCTTAAAAAAAGTGGTTGCCGTGGTATTATATCGCTAATGTGAACCCCTATGGGTAATATTCGAAGCTAATAAGTTCGAAAGCGCTCCAGTATAGAGCATAAACGCCACAAAAAATAAACGGTGCTTAAATAGAGATGGTTTTAATCAGAAATTATTTAAATAAATACTTAAGAGGCATCTTTGTGCTATTGAACATTTTGGACTTATATTAAGATATATATTAATAGATGTTATCAATAAAAAAAGACGACGTTTTGAATTCAGTTATAAATGCGGAAAACACCATACAGATTTTTAAGTGCGTCCACATAATATGTTTTTATAAAAATAAACTAACCGCACTTTTAAAGACCAAACTTTAAAGTAAGTTTATTTACATGTAAAGCGGAATTATAACGTGAATTTTAGAATATGTACTCAGAATCTTCGGAATGAATAAACGAAAACACGGATAATCAACAATATATTCATTAAATTTTGAGCATTTGTTACAAAAAAGTGTGTTTTGCACTTTGCAGCACGAACGTAGGTAGCAATATACTATTATATCTGTCTATATCTATCTTCCAGATTAATATAATTCTCATTCAATATTTTATTCTTTATATTGAAGAATAAAGTTTAGAGATTAAGAGCTTCTTATATCACTAATCTTATCGAATTTATGATGATGATTCGTAACGTAACATTCACCAAAATTTGAATAATTTGTTTAAACTAGTTTATATTTATTAAGTATGGAGGGAAATAAGAGTGTTACCAATTGAGGATGCATGTTTGGAGACCGAGACGAAGTCGAGATCTCTAATATATCCGAAATCGGTAATACTCTATATGCTTAAAATGCTTATTAAATTTTTACACGATCAATTAAAATTCCATTAAACTTATTTGAATAATAAACATCATTTTATTTGAATTAATTTTTTGATTAACTATTAAATTATTCTTATTTGAATAATAAACATCATCGGCTGAAAGTAGAAGATTACGCCTGCGGTTCGGAAGAACAACGCGTAGCGAGGGCGTTATTTGAACCAAGGGCGTAATCTTCCTTTCAGGCTGAGTGTATGTACAATGCTTTACGCACAACTGAACAACCAAATTGTAGAATAAATCAATTTTTGAATTTTTTAAACTCGCTAGACATTTTAAAAATTACCAAACATGCCATGGGTTTCTCTATAAACTTCATACAATAAGGGCAATGATACATGTAAAAGAAATATCTTTCAGACATAAAAAATTTCGCATTTAATTGGTTGAGGGGCGGTAACATTTTTTAAATTTCAAAAAAATATTTTTGACTGAACGACAGAAAAAATATCTGTAAGATAAAAAAACATAACCTAAAAAGATATTTTTTGGTTGACAGTTTAAACTGATTAACTGGAAAATTAATTTTAAAAGTAAGTTTTACCAATAATCAATTACAATTAACTTAATTTGATTATTTAATTACAATTAAAATAATTTGTTTACTTATTCATATAGATTTAGGCATTTTCACATTGGACCAAATTTGTATTTTTTTGTTGCGATTATCGCCTAATAAGTAAACAAATTATTTTAATTGTAGCTAAATCATCAAATTAAGTTAAATGCAATTGATTATTGGTAAAACTTACTTTTAAAATCATTTTTTCAGTTAATCAGTTTTAACTGTCACGCAAAAAATATCTTTTTAGGTTATGTTTTTTTATCTTACAGATATTTTTTCTGTCTTTCAGTCAAAAATATTTTTTTGAAATTTAAAAAATGTTACCGCCCCTCAACCAATTAAATGCGAAATTTTTTATGTCTGAAAGATATTTCTTTTACATGTATCATTGCCCTAATTTATTTATTTGTTCTAATTTTATGATTATTTTACGGGCGGTAAAGTAGAAAAATATACAAATGTTTCATATAGCAATGGGCTTTTATTTTATGGACACAAAGTTCAACTTTCCGCCACGATAACTAGCATGTAAAATGTGTTTTACGATTCATTTGTGCGTAAAGAAAATTTCTTAGAATTTCATTTCAAAAGTAACTAAGTTTTGCTTTTCATTATAATTCTGTTGGCTTTTTAGTTACAAAAAGTTTTGTTTTTTTCTATGATAGCAGATCAAGAGTTTATTTTCAAGCAGGCTAAATCTACCTCTGAAATTGCTTTTTTTTCCTCAAGTGTAAAAAGAATAATAAATTGTAGTTGCTATGGTAGTTTTATATAATTTTTTGCACGATCAGGCGAATTTGCATGTTTACTGATTCGTAAATAAACATAGTAAGTTCCGTTTACAAACCGTAAAGTTCCGTTCACAGGCTGGTAAGTAATTAATTACCGATCATGCAGGCGGTGAGTAGTTACTTACCGGTAAGCGAGACTTCAGGGTATGAATAAAAATGATTTTAGCTAGATAATTATGTACGTCTATTTACTAGCTTCAAATTTAAATAATATTCTTTTAAAAATATTGAAATTAAAAGATTTACAAGCAATTTATTTTGAAAAAATATTCGATGAAATTAAGTTTTGCAACAAAAAAACCTATAGAATTATGATGAAACGCAAAGCTTACTATTTTGAAATGACATTTTAGGAAATTTTCTTTATACGACGTTCATATTACGGTGAAATCAAGCTCGAAATCACCCAAAATTAAAGATTTCAAAAACCTGTTCACATTATCATTAACATGATTAAGTTTGAAATCTATTTGCACATATTCCAAATCTGTGAAAAAAATTTTAATTTCAGCTATGTTAAAGATATCCAAATAGATTAGTCTGTTTTTATTGGCTTTTTTTTGAGTCCAAACCTCCATCTAAAAAAAAATTTTTTTGTATGACTCAAAATTTTATTGAAATTTTGCAATAGCCATCTTTTAATTTGAATTCAAAACAAAATATTTGATTTATTAAATGTCACTTTTGAAGTAGGGCTGTATTTTTTTTTTCGAAAATCAAATATTCAGGGGTGCTTAGCGTGATTTAGAATGGATTTGATTTAAATCAACTTTCGACATGATTTTAGTTTTGTATGGGAAAATTAATCAAAACAAGCTGATAATCGAGCTGAAATCAAAAATTGTTTAAAATCATGGCAATGTGAACGTAGTATTACGCACAAACGAATCGTAAAACACATTTTACATCGTAGTTATCGTGGCTGAAGGTTCAACTTTACGCCCGTAAAATAAAATCCCGTTGCAATATAAAACATTATTATATTTTTATACTTTGCCGCCCGTAAAATAATCGCCTGGAAAATAATCATAAAATTAGAACAAACAAATAAATTATTGTATGAAGTTTAGTTGTATAGAGAAAATCATGGCGTGTTTAGTATAATTTTCAAAATGTCTAGCAAGTTTAAAAAATTCAAAAATTGATTTATACTACAATTAAGTTGTGTAGTTGTGCGTAAAACATTGTACATATACTGAGGCTGAAAGGAGATTACGCCCTTGGTTTACTAAAAGCTCTCGCTTCGCGTTAAGCTTCAATATGAACGGCGTAATCTTCTACTTTCAGCAGGCGTAATCTTCTACTTCTACTTTCAGCCCTAGATATGTAAATGACTATTAAAACATTAAAACTTGAATTTAATGAATGAGTTTTATTATTTAAATAATTTTAATTGAATTTTTATTGATCGTGCAAAAAATATAATAAGTATTTTGGGCATTAAGAGTATTGCCGATTTCGGAGATATTAGAGATCTCAATTTCGTCTCGATCTCAAAATATATATCCTCAATCAGTAAAACACTCTTACTGCCCTTAAAACTTAAATAACTATTACAAAGCTTTTAAAACAAAGCAACCATGAAAAAATAGAATACGAATTACTTCGGTTTTGAAAAAACCTAAGTATTGCATTCATGAGCCAAAAATGAAATTCTTACCCCTACTTTTTTGGCATTTCCCGACGTTTTAGGACCTACTGATTCTAAAAAATGAAAAAAAAAATGTATGTCTGTCTGCCGGCCGGCCGGCAGTCACAACCTAAGGAATCTAGAAAACCGCTGGACGGATTTCAAAAATTTTTTTCTAAAAATAGGTTTACTCAATGGAAAGAGCCGAAAGGACGATGTGCTCGGTAAGTGTACCGGAAGTGTATCAAAAAAATCATCAAGTGTGACAAAACAAGGAAATTTGCATATTTTTTGCTTAAAAAACGTTCATTTTAAGTAATTACGAATATAAACATTGAATTTGAAGAAATCTTGATGGTCTGGATTGGTATGTGAGACCAAAAACTAGATTATTGCATTATAAGTTTGTCAAAAAAAAGTTGTCAAGTGTGTCAAAAGAAAGATTTTACTTCGGTTTATTTATTTCTTACCGAATTTTTTGGGAAAAATAAAATTAATTATTTGTAGGACATGAAATTTTATTATTATTATAGAGAATTATGGCATTATAAGTTTGTCAAAAAAATAATGTCAAGTGTGTCAAAAGAATGATTTTCATTTATTTTTTTAGAAAATAATAAAATTAGTTATTTGTATGAAATGAAAATGATATTATTATTATTGAGAATTATATTGCATTATCAAAAAACTATTGTCAAGCATGTCAAAAAATTAAAAAATGATTTCATTTATATTTTAAGCCAATTTTTTGGAAAAAATATCTAGCTGTAAAACGTAAATGTAACATGGACATTTTTGAATTTGTTATAGTTTTTGAAATATTTTTGGAATTTTGAAAACGGTTTGTATTTTTGATTTTGTAATAATTTTTGCAATATTCTTAGAATTTTGGAAAAAGTTTTAAGTTTTGATTTTGTTATATTTTTTGCTATATTTTTAGAATTTTGAAAAATGTTCAAATTTTTGATTTTGTAGGAATTTTTGGAATAATTTTATTTGCTTTTTACAATATTTTTGGAATTTTGAAAGAAATATGAATTTGTGATTTTGAAATATTTTCTCGAAACGCTAAATGGAGAGGTTTTTGAGTAGTTTGCTGATTGTATCATCTTTTCACTAAATTATGTTAATTTATGATCTGTTATGATTTTCCGGCAACGTATTGATGTTTCATTTTAGTTTTGTAATAAATATCGTAACAGAGATAAAAAAATACATGTACTTTGACAAAGAGTTATGTTTGATATACATCGCTGCCCAAAATTAAAAACAATGTCCTAATAAAAGTTTTATGTTGAAAATTATATCGAAATCCTTAACCAAACCCTTGATACCTCAGAGCTTGAGATTTCAGCCCCTCCATATTTTTGAATGTTGTTTTGTCGATTTCTAATTTAATGATTTCTAATGAATGTCGCTTATACATATATTTACTACCATAAAAAAAATTGTATTTCCTACGCTAGATAAAAACATTTTACGTTCGTGAAATTGACCAACTCGCACTAACGCGACTCGTAAACAAATTCGTTAAATGAGTTAAATTATTTTTTTATTTTCGACTAATGAAATCTACAAAAACGGTTTCGTTAATACGACTTATTAGTGGAAGTACCAGGAGACCGAAATTAGCTCGGTGAAAAGAGAGACAGTTTTTTTAATATCTTTCGCAAAACAGCTTTAAAATTAATATATATTTTTATTTCACAAAACTTACTATATTTGGTTTTTGATAAAATAATTTCTGCTGAAAAACTAAATGTCAATGTATGGAGGGGTTGAAATCTCAAGCTCTGAGGTATCAAGACTTCGGTCTGTGTTAAGAATTTTTTATATAGTTTTCAGCAAAAAATTTTTATTAGGAAATTGTTTTTAGTTTTGGGCAGCGATGTACATCAAAAATAAATCTTTAATAAAAGTACAAGTATTTTTTTATCTCTGTTTAGATATTTATTGCAAAACTAACACGAAACATCAAAACGTTGCCGAAAATTATTATATTAACAGATCATAAATTAATATAATTTATTGAAAAGATGATACACTCAGCAAACTACTCCATTTGCCTCTCAAATTTAGCGTTTCGAGAAAATATTACAAAATCAAAAATACAAATTTCTTTCAATATTCCAAAAATATTCTTAAAATTATGATAAAATTACAAATTTAAACTTTTTTCAAAATTTTAAAAATATTCCAAAAATTATTACAAAATCAAAAATTGAAACTTTTTTCAAAATGCTAAAAATATTGCAAAAATTATACTAAAACCAAAAATTGAAACTTTTTCCAATATTCTTAAAATATTGCAAAATATTGCAGTATAACAAAATAAAAAATTAAGCTTTTTTCAGAATTCCAAAAATTATAATAAAATCAAAAATTTAAACTTTTTCAAATTTATAAAATATTGCAAAAATTAAAAATAAAATCAAAAATACAAACTTTTTTCAGAATTCCAAAAATATTCCAAAATCAAAACCCCAAACTTTTTTCAAAATTCCAAAAATTATAATAGAATCAAAAATTTAAACTTTTTCAAGAAAATTTTTACAAAATCAAAAATTGAAACTTTTTTCAAAATTCTAAAATTATTGCAAACATTTATAATTTACAAATACAATTAATATACAATACAATTATTACTTAATATACAATACAACTATTATTCCGCGGTAATCGATACCAGAAAGTATAAAAAATAACTTGCAAATATGTATACTTAAATAGAAAATTATTAGGCTTTATATTTTAATTTATCATTATTTAAAAGAATTTCTATAATATTTTCGCCGATTTTCGTAATATTTTGTTCAAGCCAAGTGAGCGGATTTCAAAGTCTAGTGTGGAAAAAATTTACTATAATAGCAACACGATTTTTACGTCAATCACATTGACAAGCCGCCATTAACATTTGCTGTCTATACTGCAAGTTGCGACTCATTATTATTTGTTGAAAAAAAATAGTTTTTATTAATAAAAATAGTCATTTTATTGATGAAATTGTAACGCAGGTATTTCTGTAACGCCCGTCACAAAATGTTTAGAAAAGTTCATCCTACATGAGGTATACTAGCTTTTATTTTGTATTGACCTTACAAAAGTAAGGTTGTAGGATTAAACAATACTTGAAAAATATTCGTGTGCCTTAAAAAAGACCTTGCGTTAAAATATAGGCTGATTTATTTATGAAACACCAGTCACACCATGCACCCGTTACAATTTTCTTCACTAATGAATGTTCTAATTTTTTAAGTGCACAATAGGAATGTAAAACGTTCCTCTATGTGTTCCTCTATGTGTGTCTATATTTGTTCTACCTGTACAATATCCCTGTGTGAAAAAATTGATGGTTTTTTCAGACGGATGCCCAGTTCAAAACAGATTTACTATTTCCAGTGTCTATTCAAATCCAAAGGGCGTTAAATATCATTTCGTCAATGAAAACGACATTCATGATCTTTAAAACGAGTTAAAGAACCGATAGAATAATGGAATAATTTAACGATACTACCTCAACTGCAAAAACAGCAATATTTCAGATACTTGAGAAGAAATTCCATTTTATATGGTCTTAAAGGGAGTTCAAACTCCCAAAAATGTCTTTTGTTTAAAGACAACAATAATCATAAAAGTCCAAAATAATAAAGAAAGCCTTAAAATTTACTTAAGAACTTGTTTAATTTATACTTGTAACACCCGTCACAAATCTTTTAACACCTACCACAAGCTTTTATTGTAAAAGAAAAATATAAAAGTAATATATCCACAAAATACTTAGAGTATAGGAACGGAAGATTCTTTAACTCACAACCTAGGTATTAATTTTGAGACAAAAATTTCTAATTTAGCTTTTTGTTTTACTTTAAGAAATCATTGAAATGAATTGGATAATTACATTCAAAACACAGAGATTTTTGTTCTAATTTGGAAATTATATCAGTTTAAATGAGTACAAATGTAACACCCGTGGCGCAGAAACTTTTTAAAAACCTTTCCATTTAGTGTTTCGAGAAAATATTACAAAATCAAAAATTTAAGTTTTTTCAGTATTCCAAAAATATTCTAAAAATTATAATAAAATCAAAAATTTTCAAAATTCTAAAAATATTTCAAAAATTATTACAAAATCAAAAATTGAAACCTTTTTCAAAATTCTAAAAATATTGCAAAAATTATAACAAAATCAAATATTGAAACTTCTTCCAATAATCTTAAAATATTGCAAAAAGTATAACAAAATAAAAAATACAAACTTTTTTCAGAATTCCAAAATCAAAAATTGAAACTTTTTTCAAAGTCCTAAAATTATAACAAAATCAAAAACACAAACTTTATTCGAAATTCCAAAAATTATAACAAACTATCAACTATCAACTATCAACTATCAAGTTAAATTGTAGTGGGCTTTTTAGAATAGTTTCATATATAATATCACGAGTCGTCAAATAATAGTCGATTATTTTTCATAATCATTTTACGAATGTCATTTGAGGTCCCGAGTGTGCGTAGCGCACGAGTGAAATTTTTAACCTCAAATGGCATGAGTGGTAATGTTGAAAAATAATCGACTAATAAGTTGGTGACGAGTTGTATTTAGCAGACAATTTAACGAACAGAAATAGTAACATTATTTCATACAACATTATCATACATAACAAAATATTATTTCATCTTAGTTGGCGCATAAATGTTATAAATTTGAAATTTATTTTTGACAAATAAACATAAACATGCAATCATTTATGAATGAAAACGGACATTTTTACTATTTGCAAATTGCATTTTCACATAATTTTGTATGTGAATTTTTGTTTTAAATTAATATATTAAGTAGGCGGAAAATATTCGAAAATATTCGCTGTTCCTTCCCACCAGAGAAAAATAATCGAAACAATTCGTTTTAATTTGTTAAAAAATAATAAATAAAGCGTTTCTATTGGACCTTATCGAAACTTTATTTAGTGAGTTGAATTGTCAACAATAGTATATTTTTCAACGATGCCGAAAACAACATATTTTGAAGCGAGAGGACAGTTTATCAGCCGAGGCGATAGCCGAGGTTGGTAATGGTCGCAAGATTCAAAATATGATTTTCGGCGAGTAGAAAACTGTACTTTTTCTATTACTTTTTTAAAAATTATTATTAATTATTAAGCATTTTCATTTAAAATTAATTCAAATTTTAAAACATATAAACATCCAAACAAAACCTTTAAATTTATATTTCTGCTATTAAAATATAGATGACTCAATATGAATAAATTATCCTATTTCTATGTTATAAATAAAACCGTCTTTAGATACAAGCCTGATTGTCCTTTCGTTCCAAAAAAAATCGTCAACTGTATACATTAACATATACATATATTTATTCTATTTACACTACAAAATTCTATAATTTTATTCTATTTGGTCTATAAAGTCCCTAAAAATCATTAAATAACACATCTTTAAAGGTTTATTGTTTATTGCATTTCGCGTCTAGTAGGCTTATAACTAAAGACGGTTTTCTAATAAACAAAGTCAAGTTTAAAAATTTTATTGTGATTTCTAAAATAAAAACAACAGTTTTGATTTAGTTTTTGTATGGGGATGACGTTACGTAAATTCCTGATATATTTTAAAACAACGTAAAATATTTTATGTAAATAAATATTTTTTTTTTGCTTTTCTTAATCAAATAGGTGAAATCATTTTTTTTTAAATATCTTAACACCAACTGTTTGTTACCATACTATTTAAAAAGAATATGTGAATCTTATATAGTTAACTATTATATTATTTTTACATTTTTAATGTAAATTGTCCGTAAATAATTCTAAAATTAATTAATTTATTCTAAAATTAATCATCTTCCCAAGCAAGACAAATTAACACTAACAAAATTATTTCATTCAATTAATTGGTTCTCTTAACGGGTGTTCTAGGATGATTTATTCTAGTTAAGATATTAGAAAATAGATGGCTTTTAAAAAATTACTTTCGTCACTTTCGTACGAAAGTAATTTGTATAGGTTTTTTTATCACTGGTGACGAAAAAGAAATTTTCGATGCAATGAACAAACATCGAAAGTAGATTTTTTAAGTTGGGTAGTAGAAAAAATTTATTATAATATTCCGAGGATTGGTGACGTCATTCATATGCAAAATGTTTTTCCTTAATTAAGGCTCTAAACGACTTTTCCCAAAGTCGTGACCTATCTAGCTCGTTTTTTCGCACCGGAAAATGGTAGTATGCCAATATTCAGAAAAAATTATAGTGCCGTTTTCGAGAAAAAATTTAGACATAAACAAATTATTGCTCGTTTAATATGTAAGATAAAGCTGTTTTTCTTTGAATATCGAGAATTAGTTAAGAATAAAAATGTGAATCTAAATCCTGAATCTGAACCAAAACCGAACCAAAGCCAAACCAAAACCATAAAATTATACAGTCTTTAAACCAGACCAAAATCAAGTTTTGAAATACCAAGAAACCGAAACCAAATCAAAATTCATAATAAAAATTTGTTATTGAACCAAAACAGAACCAACTGAAAAAAAAATTTGGTTCCCATCTTTGACACAAAGTAATCCTCAAAAAAATTTAATTAATTCTGAAAGTCATCTGTATCAACGCAACAAAATTAAAATGAGATGAAGCGAAATAATGAAACAGAAAAGATATTAACAAAACCATACAGTTATTTTTCTAAATATGATGTGTCCCACTTAACGTAAGATCGGCTTAGTTTTAATTAAAAGTGACTCAACGTTTATTGATTTCACGTTCTACTTTTGCAATAAAATTTAGATTTGTGACTTAATCCTTTTTAACCAAGATTTTTTAAGCTATACAATGTTTTTGATGGAACATAAAATGTTTTCTTGATTTGAAATAATTGTACATGGTGGTGAAACTTTATATCTTCAGATTGATTTAACTTGTTGAAATGATCTGGAGGACTGAAACCATGCTACAAAGTTGCAATTCAGCTATGCTAAAACCAATCCATAAAAAAGGTAATCGTTTCGCTATAAGTATGTACAAATTACAGAATCGATCATTTCATTTTCTTCAATCATTTCATCAATCCTTTTGATAAATGACTATTTGAGAATATCAGTGTGGTTTTCGGGTAAGCCAAAGGTACCACCATTGTACTTTGCCCGATAAGGATGATTTTAGAAAATATCGAGTATTCAACATACCTGTCTACTAATTCTTAGTTGAGTTCAAGCAGGTCTATGACTCTCTCAAACAGTAGATTCTATTAGATGCTCTCCTATCACTGCATGCGAATTCCTGGTAAACTGGTATGACTAAAGGACAGTACAAAACTTTCAATGCCATGTACGAGTGTCTTTAAAAGAATTGTGTCATCAAAAGAAACTTCTAACTAATAACAAGATCTTGTCAATAAACTCAGTACAGATGATCGCGTACACTGATGATGTTCTCGATCTTGACCGAAGTGAAGCTACGACGAGTAAGACTTTAAAGTCGCTTGATGTTAGATAAATTGATCTAAATAACCTATTGAAAAACCAAACAAGTGGATGTTTTTATAGAGACTGAGAAAAAAGATTTGATGTGTGGCGAACGAGTTGAGGGAGTTTAACCTTTTAAATATTTGGGATCAATGCTTGGTTCAAACAACAGTATGCTTACAAATTTAAAAGCTGGAATCGTTTTTTCTATTCAATTAAACCTCTCCTTGGCTCACTGTATATGTGTCAAGTAATACTAAACTAAAGTAGCATAAAATTTTTATTAGAGCGGAGGTGTTGTATGGGTCACATAACCGTACTTGAGCATTAGATCTTACGGAAATTTTTGGATAGGGGTCCACCATACAACAGGTGATGTTTTCCACTTTTCTTTTATTGGTGCATACAACATTTATTGGAGCATACAACAATAATTCGGGAATTAAGTTTGATGACAGTTTGACAAAAGATGCAGAAATGTAAGCCAAAGAGCTGTTTAGCTCATGAGCGATATTGAACAAAGTTGTGGGGACTTTTCAAGCACTTGTTTTTTTAAATAACATCTGCATCTGATAATCGAATTGAAACTTGGTACATTGGTATTAAGTACGGTGCATAACAGTTCCGCATCTCAACTTCCGGTTTATCACTTCTGGTAAAAATTTTTTTGGTTTTACTTTTCATACAACAAAATTTATGTCTGTTGTTAATTGTTCATAAAATGTGTTGTGTGAGTATTAGGAATAACAATATATGTTACAACAACACATAAAAACCATTACATAAAAATCTTTACATTCAAACAACAACTTGCGTTAAGGTCTTGACGGCGTTAAGGACGCAAATCTTTGTATTTTGTTTTTTATATTTTTTGTTAAAGAATGGAACTGAACAATAAATCCTATCACATATATACAATATGATATGTCATAAGCCAGTATTGCATGATAGAATAGAGAAAATAAAAATAAAATAAGGTGAAAAGCAAATTTGTTTCAAAAATTTTTAGGAACAAAACTAAAATTTGCAGGAACAAATCTACAATTTATCTAAAGGCCTTATGATAAATATATACGATTGTCAACTAGTTTTAACATTTCTTCAATAGAGGCGCTGCGATCGACTTATAACGCCATGTGAACACAAAATAACTATACACTACACTACGCCCACGGGAACCAGATATATATCAAGAACCTTTTGTTGAGCTGTGGTGAAGTCAGCCTATTAATCACCGTCTCCAATATTACATTTAGTATTATTACATGTGAATTATTGGATACACACGTAGGTTTGATTTCGTAGCAGGCCGTCACAATCGACGAAATTTAGAAAAAAACTATAGTGATTTCATTAATTTTTATATTTGAAAATAGGTTTCGTCAATGGTAAGAGTCGAAAGGTGCGATAACTGTACAGTGTACCTGCATTTTTGCTTAAAAACCGTTTATTTTAAGCGATAATGAGTAGTAACATTGAATGTGGAGAAATATTGATGTTCGGCATCTGTATGTGAGACCAGTGGCAAGATGTTGTAACATAGCTTTTGACGATTCTATCGTATTTTACGCTAATCGGTATGCTGTAACACAAAACGACTGTCGTAAATACGATAATCTATCACATTGAATTTTGGTAGTGATTAAGTTTTGTTTTACGATAGATTGAGTTTTGATAGTTTGTTTTGACTATAATTAAAAACACAAACCGAAAATAAAACAAAATTATTTAATTTTTATTATATATATTGAACGAAAAAACAAATAATAATACATATTAAAATATATTTAAATGGTATTGTTATCAACTTGGAATTGTTAATTTTAATAAATTTTTACAACTATACGAAACACGATATCTGCAAAAATACTTTTAAGAATAGAATTAAAAATGTTTATACAAAATTAAATAACTTTCTTCCATGTAAATTTTCCTAAATGTAGTAATATCGTAATTTTAAGTATTTTATTTAACTTTTAAAATGTAACTTTAAGCAAAGTAAATGTTATTCACATAAAAAAATTGAATTAAAAAAAATTAAATTAAAATAACTATAATCAAAAGTAACATAAACAACAATTTTCAAAATTGACATTTGCAGAATGACATTTGTCTTTTATAAAAAAATTCGAAATTGATTTAGAACAAATTGGTTTTTCGAAAAACGGCTGTAAAGTTTAACTTTACTGTCGCTAGGGAGTTAGCTTAAGTCTTACTTTTTAGCCTGACAGCAAAAGTAACGTCTAGCGACAGCAAAAGTAACGCCATTTTTATTTTATATTACGGAGGCTGTAAAGTAGCATTTGTTATTTGTTAGTTTGTTATTTTTTCAAACATATTGTATAACCATGACAACAAAAAATAAGTTGATTCTCATATTATGAAATTTTGAAAAGGCTGCTTTGATAAAAAAATTTACCGAAAAAATAGTGTATTTAATTCGGAGCTAAAGTGACTTTTTGTGTTTCATCTATAATTGTCTAAACTATAGACTCAACACAAAAAGTATCACTTTAGCTCCTAATTAAATAATGTACTATTTTGTATATAGTTGCAAGTTTCCTTTTGTGATTTTACATTAAAAAACTATTTTTCAAAATTCAAAACAAATATATTTTTATTTTATTTTAAATATGTATTTTAATCTAACTTCTAAAAAACAATTTTAATTTTCTTATTTCTCTTACACGTGTTTCAATCTTTCGATTATCCTCAGAGAGAGAATATTCACTACTGCCTGCAAACCAAAAATTGAATTTTTGATTTAGAACGTTCTAAAAAAATTTAGAACTTGGTGTTGCCATAATTAACCTACCGTCGTATCGTAAATTTTACAACAAACCACTTCATCGTAAAATACAATACGATAAACGCTAACGGTGTGATGTTACCACATCTTGCCACAGGATTTGGATTATTATATTATGTATTATAATTAATAAGTGTGTCAAAAAAAAATCTTTGTGCTCAAAAGAATGATTTTCATACATTTTGTTACCCAATTGTTTTGACAAACATATGATGGGAAACATTTTTGAATAAAAACATTTGCAAATAAAAATAACTTTTTGCGCATGACATGAAATGTAAATGAACGTGATATTGGACATGGAATATTAGTAATTCCAGCTTCATCTGCTTGCAATTGATTGGAACAGTTGGAAAAGATCATGTTGTCGCAGGTTAAATCTCGTTTTTTCACAAAAGTTTTAGGAGAAAATTTGTATATGATTCCAGCACTTCTGAATAAGAAAACAGTTGGAAAAGACCAGGTTGTTGTAGAATGAATGTCGTTTTTACAAAAGTTGTAATTAATAAACAAAAGTATTTACGTTAAACGGAAAATTAGTGTGAGTGGGTTTTTGAGTGAATTCAATTGTTGCAGACTAAATGTCGTTTTTTCCCAAATTAAATAAATAATTTTTAAAAAGAAAGATTAGCGTTAGCTAAAAGGCGAGATTTCTAAAAAGTTTTTCGGACTAATTGGAACAATTGGGCTGGAAAATATCAGGTTTAACATAAGTTTTAATTATTGAAAGGAATTTGCACTAAATAGAAAGGTTTTCTGCTCAATATGGTTTTATAGATCAATATGAACACTTGGGATGGAAAATATCAGATAGTGCCAGATTAAATGTTGTTCCACACAAAAGTTGTAATTATTGAAAAGAAGCATTTAGACAAAATGGAGAGGTTTTCTAAAAAGTTTTGTGAACTAATTGGAAAAATAACAGTTGGGTAGGAAAAATATCAGTTCGTGTGAGATTAAATATCGTTTTTTACAATACATAGTTGTAATTGAAAATAAGCATTCAGACTAAATAGAGAGGTTTTCTAAAATAGCTTTTAGATTAATAGGAACAGCTGAATTGGAAAATGTCATGTCATGTCATATGAAATGATTTTTTTTACAAAAGTCCTAATTAAAAGAAGCATTTACGCTAAAGAAACTGGTTTTTGAGCCAATATGAGCAGTTTGATTGGAAAAAATCAGCTCGTTTCAGTTGTAATTATTGAAAAAAAGGATTTACCTAAACAAAAGTTTTTTGTTAAGTTTTCTGGACATAAATAGAAAATATTAGGTATATTGGTAGATAATGTGTCGTTTAATTTGAAAAGTTGTAATTCTTGAACGAAATGGAGAGGTTTTTGAGTACTTTGCTGAGGGTATCGTTTCACTAAATTATGTTAATTTATGATCTGTTACAATTTTCTGAAAACGTGTTGATATTTCGTGTTAGTAATAAATTTCTAAAATACTTTTACCATAATTAATTCAGTAAATTATTTGTGATATAACATCACCCCGATGGAAAATATCCCATCAAGAATAATATAAGAACTGAATCTAAAAAATTATGGTGCAAATTATGAAAATTTTTTGCGATCCATACAATTTTCGACCGATCTAGTTTCGACCCAATGAGAAAATTTTAAACTTTAAAAAAGTTTATCATTCTCATCAGGGCTAGCCGACTAGATAAACTACCAAAAAATGTCAACGTTAAATATAAACCAAAAATTAGGTTACAACTCTAGCGAAGTATAAAAACAAAAAATTTACATAAACATATATTTAATAGATTCAGGTTTAGTCAATTAATTTCTCTGGTGATCACTGTTTTGTTATACTCTAGACCCGTGGTCCCCAACCGTGTGCCCGCGGGCACTATGGCGCCCGCCAGCTGTTTTGTGTGTGCTACCACAAAATATTACGCTCATTACATTTTTTTTTCATATACTTATTGACTTTTTGTTATTATTATTTTTCTTCTGTAAAACAATTTATATAAATTAATTCCATTTAATTAATGCAATTCTATTTGTAATATGTTAGAACTATTGTAAGCAACACAGATATTGAATTTAAATTGAATCACGTGCTGAGTGCTTATTTGAGGGCTTTTCCAATAAGCAGGGATTTTCCATAAGAAATTATGTCAGCAATACAAGATTTACAAGAAGGTTACAAGAAGAATACATGCAAATTCAATCGATATGCAAATACAACTAAAAAATGACTTAGAAATATGTGAATGGTTTGGTTTACAATTTGATGAGTAAGCTGATATATCAGATACCGCACAGTTGGCAGTCATGGTGAGATTGCTTTTACTGACTACTGTAAAAGACGAGCTGTTAAAAATATTGCCAATCAAAGGGCGAACATCAGGTCAAAATATATTCAACATACACGTAAGATATGCAAAATTAATAGATATGCCTCTATACATGCTATCTACAAACACCACTGACGGGGCACCATTGTAATGGATAGTCTGGACTAATGTCAGAACGTAGTGTATTACAGTCGCAGTTTCCTTAGTTGTTGTTCCTTATATTAATCTGTACCACTTGTAATAGATTCTCATCCCTTCATCATCAATAGTCATATTTCGTGTAGTTTCCTTAACCCATAGTTTCCTTATATATTTCTTAAAATCTAACTAAATCTGCAATAGCCGGACAAACGTATGGGAGAAAGAAAATTGCACTAATTACCTTGAGTTATCTATTCATTAATATAACATAATATTGGTTAATTTGAATTAATTAATAGTTTTCATTAATCATCTTCCGTATAACCACTAAAAAGTAATCAGAATTTAATCTTGCAACGCACTAAAATTGACGCGCGTTGTGCTTCCATTCGATTGTTCTCGCCTTACTACTTGAGTTTAAACTCTTCTTTTTTTTCAAAACACAAACCGTAATGAAACAACGAAATTCTCAAAACCTCATAACAGCTACGTGTATTCTGTTTCCAATCGTCAACATACAACGAATTACTATTCTTGCTTTGTTAAACATTTGATTTGTCTTTGTATGAGTGTTTTGCTTTAAACAATCCTTCCGTTATTGAACTGAACTTCACTGTACTGATATTGCAGAATGTAGTTAATAAATGTCTAAACATCATATCATTGATCGAATCTGTATTTGATTCATTTTGAATTCAATTATACGTGTTATGGATGTGTCGGAAATATCTTGTGTCCCAACCTTATTTTAGTACAATATTATCAAATAACAAACGGTTTTGTGAACTATAATAAGTTCCCAATAATTTGAAAATCTGATGTAAATTAATTATCTCCCATCCAAACACTATATTCGAGTTATTGCGAGACTAAAAATTTGGCTATATAATAAGCCACTGTTAATTGATTTATTCTCTTGTGCAGCAAATATTCTCTCATGGATGACAAAGTTTAAGAAAAATTTTGCATTCATGCAATTTTCTATTAAAGTTAAGTTAGAACTTTAAGTAGTACAAATTTTAATTATTTGCAATTTATTTATTAAATAGTTTAATTAGTGCAAATTATTTTTAAATGTGATGTCCCACTAGTTTAATTTAGTAAAAAAAATATATATGTTTTGTGTTGTGCGGAATATCAAAGAAAAAAAATAAATCATTTATATTAGTGCCGTATAACTCCAAAAAAATATACAAAAAATTTATATATGTTTGTTATGTGCCGTAAGAAAATTTACAAAAAATTTAATAATGACCGTGTAGGTCAATCACTAAGTCTTGTGTCAAAAATCATTCTCGTGAATAACACAATTATGGAATATATTTTGTATTCACGTATTTCTCTTAAAATTTAAGTAAAACAATTTTTAATTAATTCAAAGTTTTATCTTAGTTCTATTACATTTGTTTTTTGGTGTTTGGACGGCTGTCAGTCGTGCATGAGATTTTGTTGGAGGAGTGTTTTTCTTTTACTACGTCGGCAGTTCTCAACAATGGAATAAAATTCACCATGAAGATGACGATCGTGAGTGATTGTGATACATATTACTTTTGATGGACGTCTGGTCCTGCATTTCGCGAAATTGTGCCAATTTGGATAAAAAATATCACGTCAAACTTTTGAGCTTGGCTGACATTTTGGATAAGCGCGAAAAAGGATTAGTAAAGGTACCAAAAATTTTATAAAACTGTGAGAATTTATTAGGGACCTGCATAATTCGCTTAACGAATTAGCTTTCTGTTCTAAATACCTATTCCGTGTTCCGATAAATTGTGTCATCATTGTTATTAAATTATTGAACTTTAGGCTAGTGAATATTTCTAATTTATTAAATATAAATACAAAAAAAAACAAAAAAATCATTATCTGTAAATATAAAATATAAGAATGTACGAGACTGGCGTGATGAGTTGTAAATCATTATTACCGTGTTTATATAACTTTTGTCGTTCTTGTTATTAAATGATTAAACTGTAATTTAAAGAATAGTTCAAATATATCTTAAATAAAAATAGTTTATTCAACGAATTGGATTATAAAATTATTCACCGATTTTGATTGCAATTGGGTTCCATGAATTTGAATACAAATTTAGTCAACGCATTTGACTACAAATTTATTCAACGGTGTGGACTTTAAAATCATTCAACGCTTTTGGATGACAAACTGATTCCCGATTTTGAATACAAATTTAGTCAACGCTTTTGACTACAAATTTATTCAACTATTTGGATTACTAATTTTATCACCGCAATTGATTACAAATTGGTTCAACGTTATTGTTTATAAATTTAGTCAACGCTTTTGACTACAAATTTATTCAACTATTTGGATTACTAATTTTATCAACGCAATTGATTACAAATTGTTTCAACGTTATTGTTTATAAATTTGGTCAACGCTTTTGACTACAAATTTATTCAACTATTTGGATTACTAATTTTATCAACGCAATTGATTACAAATCGTTTCAACGTTATTGCTTATAAATTTAGTCAACGCTTTTGACTACAAATTTATTCAACTATTTGGATTACTAATTTTATCAACGCATTTGATTACAAATTGGTTCAACGTTATTGTTTATAAATTTAGTCAACGCTTTTGACTGCAAATTTATTCAACTATTTTTACTAATTCTATCAACGCAATTGATTACAAATTGTTTCAACGTTATTGTTTAAATTGAGTCAACGCTTTTGACTGCAAATTTATTCAACTATTTTTACTACTTCTATCAACGCATTTGATTACAAATTGTTTCAACGTCATTGTTTATAAATTTGGTCAACGCTTTTGACTACAAATTTATTCAACTATTTGGATTACTAATTTTATCAACGCATGTGATTACAAATTGGTTCAACGTCATTGTTTATAAATTGAGTCAACGCTTTTGAAGGACAAACTGACTCACGATTTTAAATACAAGTTTATGCAACGCTGCTGATCGCCAATTGATTCATCGTTTCTCCATAACGTTCGCGACATACAAAGCATTTTTGCGAGATTTCAAACCTGAACAACGTGCTGATGGAGGGCTGATGGAAGCAGAATAGGAGGACGGGGTTTAATCATAGGGTGAGTAAATTTATCTTATTACTTCGGTCATAATGATAAAGGGGTGTGAATGTGTGTGTGTGTGTGTGTGTGGGCGTATGTGAGTGAACGTGGGGGTTGGACGTGTTGATCGTGGGTCTTTCGCAACAGGGGTCGCCAGAGTCTTCGTTTTTCCACTTGTATTTCTTTCCATTTCTGCAAACTTTCGTGAATAGCGTACATGTCTGTATTTGTGCTGAAGTAGCAGGGTTACTTTATCGTTCCCATGGGCTGAAGCTAGTTTGGGGCTTGAAAATCAATCTCGCTAGGTACGCTTCCTGCTATGTCCTTCTCATTGGTTCGCCAATGAGAAAGCGCTTCATTACAAATTGGCGCCCAACGTGGGGCTCCTCTAAGGGTCCCTACCGCAATGTAGGACTCTGGAGGAGTCCCTCCATATTTTCAAAAATTTTGAAAAATTTTTTTTTGAAAATTTTTTTCTTCAAATTTAATTTCATTTTCCACTAAAACAATAGTAAAGACTCTGGCGGCGTGGAAGCAATTCCCTGCTTCAAACGCGCAGGAGCAAAGGAAGTCTGAGATCCCTCAGACTTTTCTTTGATGGGGAGTTGCGTCCCTACGCCTCCAGCAATATTTCTCCTTTTGTTTTTTTTTGGTTAACGCAAGGGTGGGAATATTTCTTAGGAAGTATTTCCAATGGGCATTACAACCCCACGGACCCTAGTTACGGGCTGGGTTTCTGGCGATGTCACGAGGGCCGAAGGTGATTCAGGTGCCAGACCTAGACTGACGTGAATTGGTGTATACGCCAATTCTCGTCCGAGTCTGGTCACCTGGTCAGGCTTCGGGTTCGTGGTGTCCTCAGAGTCCAGTCCGAACTGATATTGTCTAATCGTTAGAGTCCCCTCCCGACAATATTGGTTTCCTATGGCCTGAGTGTTTCGGTTCCCCATGGATAATACTGAGGGACCTTTTCCAAAGTAGCCCGATCAGCTACTGAGGGAAGATGTCCGCTCAGCTTTTATGCCGTGGTTGACTGGATCCACTCAGGTCATAGCACCTCGCCCGTATGTGTTGGTGGTGTGGATCGCAGATGGCGGGTGTTGATGATCGAATGGTGGTCCAGAGGATTTATCTTCTGGCCATCCCGTCAGCACTTGTCAGCTGGGTGAAATCCCATCAGCACATACCCCATCTTATTCCTTTCCCACCCTACCTTTTCCCATCCTTTTACATCCCCTCTTCTTCCCTTTTCCTTTCTGATTTCCCATCCTTTAACGTAGGGAATTTTAAACTTTTTTTTTGGTCCCCAAACAAACAAAAAAACAAAATAAAATCAACATAAATTAAGAAAGAACGGCGATCACCACTTCCAACCCCAAATGTGGTGGACTCCCCCCTTGATTGGTCCGTCCGTCCGTCGTCAGTAAATAAGTAAATAAATAAATATATTGAATAAATAAATAAATAAATATATTAAATAAATAAATAAATATTTATTAATAAATAAATGAATAAATATTTATTAGTAAATGAATAAAACTGCTGATAAAATCATGTACTTATTGGTTTTTTTCTCTATCACAATTTTAGATACCAACACGATAAATTATACTTAATAAAATAACAAAAGGATAAAATATACATAAAGTCAAATCAAAGGACAAATCTTACATATACCATAATCCAGATAGAAGTCCACGGCAGAAGTATTAATTTGTAAATATTAATTTAAGTAGCTTAGAGATTTCCTTAAATTATATTCCTGCATGTTAGGTTAAATTTTTATATATAATTTTTTTCTTGTACAGGCAAGATTCAATTTTGTTAATTTTAAGTATTTTCTTGCCGAACCGGTAGGCTTGCCGCACTTCTATATATTTTTTTTTGTTTGTTACTCAGTTTTGAGTATCGGGAACCGTCAGACCTGCCCGGAATTGGGTCTGTAAATTTTCTTTTGTGCTCATCTTCTGCCATAGTTGTAGTATACCTATTTTCTCTCACAGTACAATTTTTACCTTGTTTGGTCAAATCAAATACAAGCATCAGCCAAGATAGTTTTTTTTGTGTGTTACACACTCGGCTGTTGTCAGATTAACATTTTTTTTTAAAAGTAAAAAAAAAAAAAAAAAAATTATACTTGTGTCGAATTGGTCAGATCTCGCGCGGCTGTTCAAGGTTGGAATACTTACATCGTCTTAATAATAATTATATCGACATACCACTCTTTAAACGCTACTCTAATATCTTTGAACACAGTAGTATTTTCGTAATTGCCATCTTCTGCCATATTTGTAGTATACTTATTTTCTCTCAAATCTCACCGTTTAATTTTTTTTTGTTCTGTTCATATATCAGCACCTTGGAAAACAATTGTAAATAGTAATAAAATAATATCAAGATAATAATAAATCTTATTTAATATAATTGTCGAATTGCGAAAGATATCGCGCGGCTGTTTGAGGTTTGAATAACGAAATTTCCATACAACTCTCTAACTTCTGCTCTAATATATTTTAAGTACTAAAATATTGTAATAAAGTATATTTTTTTTCTGTTGGTAATTAGATTGTTTATTCGTTTTAAACATTTGCAATAAGTAACAATTAGCTAGTGTAACAATTTTCTCTCCATATACTTGTCTTTATTGGTCTAGTCCTGTGCGGCGGTTTGAGTTTTCATAATGTCTGCGGTTGATAAGATTGACGTTCTGGACAGGTCCAGCTCTTGTGCTGTTTGTCAACACGAAATAGTGCCGGCCGACGTAAAACTTCTCACTCGGTGTAACCATCTCTTTCATGACATCTGCCTCAACGACTGGTTGTTGCAGAATCGCACCTGCCCAATTTGTCGAGCCGCTTGTGAGCGTGCAGAATTACAGAGGTTGCCTCGAGGGATAGATAAAAATAATTATACAATAGTGCCACCTCCACCGCGACCTGTGACTCGATCTGTTACCGCAGGTTGGCAACGTCGTTCCAGTACCGGAAATCAGCCCTCGTCTACGCCTTTGGCAAGCCGTCTTCCACCATCTCGACTCGCCGATGAAGTGCGAGTGAATATAGCGCAACGATCTCCCATATATGGTGCCGCTGCAGCGGAAGATCAAGGTTTTCAGGAAGCAGTAAATGCTCACATCGATCAGGAAATTTCGAGAATTAATCACTCAATGTTGCAATCACGTGCTCCGGCACCTGAAGTGTTACTACCCCTAGCGCATAATGTAATCTCGCCCACCACCCCGAGACATCAATCGGTTCATTCCGGAAATTATACACCAGTAAATGCGTTTGTGCGGAATAACGTACCGGTACCACCAATGTTTGCTGAACCTCATCCTGCTCTTGCTCCAGCTAGATTACGAACACATCTCGATCAGCACTCTACCACAGTTAGAAATTGGAACGTAACGTTCTCCGGCAGACCCGATGGTCTGGATGTTGAAGCGTTCATCTTCAGAATAGAGCGGCTGACAGAGATGTGTTTAAATAACGATTTTACTATTGTCACCCGTTGTCTGTACCTGTTATTCACAGATCGAGCAGCTGATTGGTTCTGGAGATATTTTCGCCAGAACCGACAGCTTATTTGGACTGACTTATGTCATGCTCTTCGAATAGAATTTCAGGACAGACAGACGGACGAAGAGGTAAAGGAGCGGATGAGGGCCAGGAAACAGCGGCCCACCGAATTGTTTGATGAATTCTTACAATCAATTTATCGACTAGGCGATAAACTACGAGAACCGATGCCGGATGTGGAGTTGTTCTCCTTGATTCGCAACAACCTACGATTGGAAATTAGGAGGGAGCTACTTTATGTCACCATCTATGGACTGGAACATCTGCGCCAGCTCTGTCGGGACCGCGAAAAATTATGGGCCGAGTCAATAACCAGACCGCGCGATTATAATATTAGACCATCTAGACCGGTGTCTGAGGTGGATTTAGAACGTGAATTTTCACAAATACGAATTAGCGAATTGCCAACTGAATCGTTACCAATTACATCCAACGAACTTGCGGCAATACAGCCTGCCCCTAATATGAGACGAATAACCAGTTCAACTATTTGTTGGAACTGCAAACGACCTGGTCATCGGTGGCACGATTGTCGTGAATCACAGCGATTGTTTTGTTGGGGATGTGGGAAGGACGATGTGTTATGTCCTAATTGTGAAAATTGTCAGGGAAACCGAAGGGGGGGCCAGAATCCCAACACCTTTTTTCGCTCCCAGGACCAGTCTTAGATTCATCTGAGACCACATTTAATTTGCCTCCTGATCCTTCGGATATTTCATCTACCAATCCCAATAACTTACTAGTACATGATGCACTGTTGAACCGAGCTTCCACATCCACTTTTGTAGAACACCCGTTGAATACTACTTCTGGTACAATGGTACCCACTCATGATCCTAATGTGAACTTATGGAAACGTACACTCGATCATACTGAACCACCTCCATTATGGACCAAAATCAAATCGTTCCAACAACGATTGAACGAATACCTGAAAATACGCTCAAACATATTTGTCGATTCATTATCATCTTTGAAACTTCCTTCGCGCTCTGCGCTCCGTTCTCGTATTTATTGGCAACAACGACATTTGTTTAAATCCAAAACCATTTCCTCCATTGTGAAATTGGCCAACGATGTGAGATCTTATGCCACGGTTTCCATATTGGGTAAACAACATACTGGACTGTTGGATAGTGGAGCGTCCTTGACTGTAATTGGTGGTGATTTTGCTAAGGAAATCGTGCAAACCCCAGACCTTCTGACTTATTCATCTGCGGTAGTCCGTACTGCAGATGGCCAAAGGCAGAAGATCTTGGGTTTGATAAGAACCAAGATTTCATTTATGAACCAAGTCAGAACCTTGGATGTCTACATTATCCCGTCTTTGACACAGAATCTATACTTGGGTATTGATTTCTTTAACGCGTTTGGCTTATTTAACCCTTTGTTTAATTTACCTACATTACCGACTACGGAGTCAGTGCTGTCCGAGTTGTCGATGGACGATCAAGCCCGTCTACAAAACACTATTCAGCTTCTGCCATCATTTTCAAAAATGGGTCTGGGTCGAACACATTTGTTGGAACACGTTATTGATGTGGGGACTGCAGCTCCCATCAAGCAACGACACTATCCGATATCGCCCGCCATTGAGAAACTGATGGGAGAAGAACTGGATAGGATGTTGTCTCTGGGTATTATAGAGGTTTCAAACAGCCCATGGTCAAGTCCTGTGGTCTTAATTCGCAAACCCGGGAAGAATCGTCTTTGTTTGGATAGCCGAAAGGTCAATACCGTCACTAAAAAGGATGCTTACCCCCTTCCACAGATAGATGGAATCTTGAGTCGTCTGCCACAGAGTAATTTCATTTCCAGTTTGGATCTGAAAGACGCTTTCTGGCAGATACCTCTGGAAAAACACTCCCGAGAGAAAACTGCTTTTACGGTCCCAGGGCGGCCATTGTACCAGTTCGTAAGAATGCCTTTCGGACTGTGCAATGCGCCGCAAACGATGACTAAATTGATGGACCAAGTAATTCCTCCTCATCTCAAGTCGTGCGTCTTCGTATACTTGGATGATCTTCTAATAGTTACAGATACCTTTGAGGCCCATCTGAAACTGTTAGAAGATATCTCCCAGTGTCTTAGACGTGCGAACTTGACGATAAACGTGGAAAAAAGTAAGTTTCTCTTGCCGGATGTAAAATATTTGGGATATGTTGTGGGAGGTGGTACGTTGAAAATTGATCCTGATAAAACTCTAGCTATTTCTGAATTTCCTACACCGCGTACGTCCAAACAGATTCGACGTTTCCTGGGTATGGCGGGTTATTATCGCCGTTTTATATCTGATTTCTCTGCTATGTCCTCTCCGATATCAGATTTGTTGAAGAAAAATTCTAATAAATTCGTATGGACACCAGAAGCTGAAATAGCATTTATAAATCTCAAAAATGCTCTCATATCAGCACCAGTCCTCATAAACCCCGACTATACTAAACCTTTTACTCTCCAGTGCGACGCTAGTAATGACGGTATAGGCTGTGTATTACTTCAGTGTGACATGGACGGTATGGAACATCCCATAGCGTACATGTCCAAGAAACTAAATTCTGCGCAACGCAATTACTCCACTAGTGAGAAAGAGTGTCTAGCCGCCGTACTGGGAGTAAAGAAATTTAGAGCGTATGTCGAGGGCCAGGCCTTTAAGATCATAACTGACCATGCTTCATTAAAATGGTTAATGCAACAAAAAGACCTTTCTGGTCGATTGGCTCGTTGGAGCTTGAAATTGCAGGGTTATGTCTTTGATATTGAGTACCGAAAAGGAAATTTAAACATAGTTCCAGACACTCTATCAAGACGGGACTCTGTTGACGTCATTTCTGAATTATGTCCAGTGCCTGAATTAGATCTTAATTCCCCTTTCTTCAACACTTCTCGATATTTGGAGTTGGTAAATCTGGTTACCGAAGCAGACGGTACATTGCCTGATCTGAAAGTAATTTCTGGTCGGGTTTATAAACGATTGGCTTGTCTAGATCTTGATATTCCTTCAGAGGGTGAGGTTTGGAAATTGTGGTTACCTGAGGAATACACTGACGAGTGTATTGCAAGGGCCCACAATCCTCCTACCTCATCTCATGGAGGTCTAGCAAAAACCCTGTTTAATATTCGTAAATTTTACTATTGGCCTCGTATGTACACCCAGGTTAAATCTTACATAGGAAATTGTAAGACCTGTAAAGAAATCAAAGCGACTAATGTTCCACTTCGTGCTCCTATGGTGTCCCAGATGAAAACAGAACGAATTGGACAGCGATTATATATCGATATTCTTGGCCCTTATCCTCGTTCAAAGGCCGGGAATATCGCTATTCTGGTGGTATTAGATCATGTCACTAAATACCCATTTTTATTTCCTTTACGGAAATTAACTGCTGAACCAATTTGTCATCTATTGGCTACCAATGTCTTTCATGTATTTGGTTGTCCCGAAGCTATTGTGTCCGATAATGGGACCCAATTCAAATCAAAACAGTTTGCAGATTTCTTGGCGAAGCACGGAGTGAAACATACATTACTAGCGTTATATTCACCTCAAGCTAACGCTTCTGAACGGGTAAATAGGAGTGTTTTATCTGGTATTCGAGCCTACCTAAAGGAGGAGCATTCTAAATGGGATCTGCACTTGAGCGAGATCGCTTGTGCACTACGTTGTTCCCTGCATCAAACACTTAAATGTTCCCCATATTACGCAATGTTTGGAATACCTATGGTGACTCATGGTTCGTCATATGAACTGCTGAGACGACTGAATAGTCTTCATGATCCAGGTGAAACGATGCTGCGACCTGATTATCTTAATAAGATTCGAATTCGAATTCTTGATTTAACTGCCGAAGCATTTGTCAAAAGTGCTGAAAGATACAATTTACGAGCCCGGTTAACTTTGTTTAAACCAGGTGATACAGTGTTCCGAAGGAACTTTATTTTGAGTGACGCCGGTAAGAAATTATCGGCTAAACTTGCACAGAAGTTTATTGAAGCCAGAGTAATAAGGTTGGTAGGTAGCGCTGCTTACGAACTGGAGGACCTGGCTTCTAAACGTAGAGGTGTTTACCATTCCAAGGACATTCGTGCCTAATATCGGTAATAATTTTTTTTGTCAGTATGTTAGTAACATTCGCTTGTGTTTTACCGCCATTGTAAGTCAAGATTATCGACGACCATATGAGGGTAGTTTCGTCTTGAATTCACAGTTCAGTGAGTGTGTATCAACTTTGGTGTTCAGGTCTTGTTTCAAAAATTGTTTTTATTTTTTTTGACTATTTGCACGCGAAAGTTCCGAGATTGCACGTATTGAATTTGGTTCAATTAGTTACTTTGAAACTATGTGAACAGTTTTTTTCCCAGCCTTCAGAGTCACTTGGACGGAAGCGTACAACAGTGTAGCCCGGCTAGCTCAGTCGGTAGAGCATGAGACTCGTGTTAGTTCAGGTGTGGGTTGCGAGCCTGCATAACGTAAAAACGGAATTGTGTCGGATGTTTCATTAAAGAAGTCGGTCCTACGGTGTTTTTCCTTTCGATCTGTAGCTGATTGAATCAATTTTTTTGTGACGTTAGAGTCTCGGGAACCCCCAGATCTGCCCGAAATTGGGTCTGGAAGATTTTAGTTATCCACCGCTTGCAATAGAGTAGAATACTGATTTTATCGATACCCCTCCCAAAAGTTTTTTTTTGTATAATCATAGATACTTTGTTACTTTGTTTCTGCTAAGACTGAGTTTGTAATACCGATCGAATTGATTGCTAATCTGTGGTACATCGAGGTGCTTCACCATACTAATATGGATGTACAAGGTCTAGTTGCGACCAGCCTATGCCTTTTTCAACTTCTTTTTGGTCGTGAGTGTTCTTCCAAAAAGCACTTGTTCTGTAATGGATAGTCTGGACTAATGTCAGAACGTAGTGTATTACAGTCGCAGTTTCCTTAGTTGTTGTTCCTTATATTAATCTGTACCACTTGTAATAGATTCTCATCCCTTCATCATCAATAGTCATATTTCGTGTAGTTTCCTTAACCCATAGTTTCCTTATATATTTCTTAAAATCTAACTAAATCTGCAATAGCCGGACAAACGTATGGGAGAAAGAAAATTGCACTAATTACCTTGAGTTATCTATTCATTAATATAACATAATATTGGTTAATTTGAATTAATTAATAGTTTTCATTAATCATCTTCCGTATAACCACTAAAAAGTAATCAGAATTTAATCTTGCAACGCACTAAAATTGACGCGCGTTGTGCTTCCATTCGATTGTTCTCGCCTTACTACTTGAGTTTAAACTCTTCTTTTTTTTCAAAACACAAACCGTAATGAAACAACGAAATTCTCAAAACCTCATAACAGCTACGTGTATTCTGTTTCCAATCGTCAACATACAACGAATTACTATTCTTGCTTTGTTAAACATTTGATTTGTCTTTGTATGAGTGTTTTGCTTTAAACAATCCTTCCGTTATTGAACTGAACTTCACTGTACTGATATTGCAGAATGTAGTTAATAAATGTCTAAACATCATATCATTGATCGAATCTGTATTTGATTCATTTTGAATTCAATTATACGTGTTATGGATGTGTCGGAAATATCTTGTGTCCCAACCTTATTTTAGTACAATATTATCAAATAACAAACGGTTTTGTGAACTATAATAAGTTCCCAATAATTTGAAAATCTGATGTAAATTAATTATCTCCCATCCAAACACTATATTCGAGTTATTGCGAGACTAAAAATTTGGCTATATAATAAGCCACTGTTAATTGATTTATTCTCTTGTGCAGCAAATATTCTCTCATGGATGACAAAGTTTAAGAAAAATTTTGCATTCATGCAATTTTCTATTAAAGTTAAGTTAGAACTTTAAGTAGTACAAATTTTAATTATTTGCAATTTATTTATTAAATAGTTTAATTAGTGCAAATTATTTTTAAATGTGATGTCCCACTAGTTTAATTTAGTAAAAAAAATATATATGTTTTGTGTTGTGCGGAATATCAAAGAAAAAAAATAAATCATTTATATTAGTGCCGTATAACTCCAAAAAAATATACAAAAAATTTATATATGTTTGTTATGTGCCGTAAGAAAATTTACAAAAAATTTAATAATGACCGTGTAGGTCAATCACTAAGTCTTGTGTCAAAAATCATTCTCGTGAATAACACAATTATGGAATATATTTTGTATTCACGTATTTCTCTTAAAATTTAAGTAAAACAATTTTTAATTAATTCAAAGTTTTATCTTAGTTCTATTACATTTGTTTTTTGGTGTTTGGACGGCTGTCAGTCGTGCATGAGATTTTGTTGGAGGAGTGTTTTTCTTTTACTACGTCGGCAGTTCTCAACAATGGAATAAAATTCACCATGAAGATGACGATCGTGAGTGATTGTGATACATATTACTTTTGATGGACGTCTGGTCCTGCATTTCGCGAAATTGTGCCAATTTGGATAAAAAATATCACGTCAAACTTTTGAGCTTGGCTGACATTTTGGATAAGCGCGAAAAAGGATTAGTAAAGGTACCAAAAATTTTATAAAACTGTGAGAATTTATTAGGGACCTGCATAATTCGCTTAACGAATTAGCTTTCTGTTCTAAATACCTATTCCGTGTTCCGATAAATTGTGTCATCATTGTTATTAAATTATTGAACTTTAGGCTAGTGAATATTTCTAATTTATTAAATATAAATACAAAAAAAAACAAAAAAATCATTATCTGTAAATATAAAATATAAGAATGTACGAGACTGGCGTGATGAGTTGTAAATCATTATTACCGTGTTTATATAACTTTTGTCGTTCTTGTTATTAAATGATTAAACTGTAATTTAAAGAATAGTTCAAATATATCTTAAATAAAAATAGTTTATTCAACGAATTGGATTATAAAATTATTCACCGATTTTGATTGCAATTGGGTTCCATGAATTTGAATACAAATTTAGTCAACGCATTTGACTACAAATTTATTCAACGGTGTGGACTTTAAAATCATTCAACGCTTTTGGATGACAAACTGATTCCCGATTTTGAATACAAATTTAGTCAACGCTTTTGACTACAAATTTATTCAACTATTTGGATTACTAATTTTATCACCGCAATTGATTACAAATTGGTTCAACGTTATTGTTTATAAATTTAGTCAACGCTTTTGACTACAAATTTATTCAACTATTTGGATTACTAATTTTATCAACGCAATTGATTACAAATTGTTTCAACGTTATTGTTTATAAATTTGGTCAACGCTTTTGACTACAAATTTATTCAACTATTTGGATTACTAATTTTATCAACGCAATTGATTACAAATCGTTTCAACGTTATTGCTTATAAATTTAGTCAACGCTTTTGACTACAAATTTATTCAACTATTTGGATTACTAATTTTATCAACGCATTTGATTACAAATTGGTTCAACGTTATTGTTTATAAATTTAGTCAACGCTTTTGACTGCAAATTTATTCAACTATTTTTACTAATTCTATCAACGCAATTGATTACAAATTGTTTCAACGTTATTGTTTAAATTGAGTCAACGCTTTTGACTGCAAATTTATTCAACTATTTTTACTACTTCTATCAACGCATTTGATTACAAATTGTTTCAACGTCATTGTTTATAAATTTGGTCAACGCTTTTGACTACAAATTTATTCAACTATTTGGATTACTAATTTTATCAACGCATGTGATTACAAATTGGTTCAACGTCATTGTTTATAAATTGAGTCAACGCTTTTGAAGGACAAACTGACTCACGATTTTAAATACAAGTTTATGCAACGCTGCTGATCGCCAATTGATTCATCGTTTCTCCATAACGTTCGCGACAACGTGCTGATGGAGGGCTGATGGAAGCAGAATAGGAGGACGGGGTTTAATCATGGGGTGAGTAAATTTATCTTATTACTTCGGTCATAATGATAAAGGGGTGTGAATGTGTGTGTGTGTGTGTGTGGGCGTATGTGAGTGAACGTGGGGGTTGGACGTGTTGATCGTGGGTCTTTCGCAACAGGGGTCGCCAGAGTCTTCGTTTTTCCACTTGTATTTCTTTCCATTTCTGCAAACTTTCGTGAATAGCGTACATGTCTGTATTTGTGCTGAAGTAGCAGGGTTACTTTATCGTTCCCATGGGCTGAAGCTAGTTTGGGGCTTGAAAATCAATCTCGCTAGGTACGCTTCCTGCTATGTCCTTCTCATTGGTTCGCCAATGAGAAAGCGCTTCATTACACCATTAATGGTGAGCAATATTAACAGATTTGTTGCCCTGTGTAAGAAAGATGAATCCATGTCCCTACTTTATGGGATACCATTGTATTATCCATCAAGATGTTGTGTGCAGCTTTGCATGTGCATGTGCATGCTTTCATTTTCCCATGTTATGAAAAAAGTAAAGAAAATTGTTGATTCTAATCGAGCAGCTCCTTTACAGCACCGACTATTCAAGGCTTTACTAGAAGGGTCTGAAGATCATTCCAATCTTATCTTGAATGCAATGATACGATGGCTCACTAAAGGTAAAGTGTTTTTTAAGATTTTTAAGCTTGAAGATATCAAAAAATAGATCGAAACAAGTTTTTCGGCGAAAAACGTTCCTGTTTTTGGATCGCATATTTTACAAAAGAAACAAATTCAATATATTAATGAAACAAATGTATAGTAAAGATGCTAACAAACGTTTTGAGCTATTTTCGTAAAAATCCATCAAGGATTCTAGAAGTTACACCCGAAAAAAGATGAAAAAAAATCAAAACTAACGTTTTTTTTAAATTTCTATATTCAACGCCATAAATTTTGAACAAACAATAATTGTAAAATTCTTGGAGCCTGTAGTTAATTCAATTCCCTTCTTCACACGAAAGAGAAACACAAATATTAGTGCAGGCACAAATATTGGTACAGGGTGCACCAAGTTATTCAAGTTTTCCCAAAAAAATCAAAACTCAAAATTTAGAAAAAAAAACTTTTTATTAAGAATAATTTAAATTCTGCAACATAATTCTTTTATATATGAGTTGTTATATAGATTATCGAATAAAAACTGCGAGCTATTTTGAGTTTTCCTTATTTCAACGGCGTTTATGTATTTTTTCTTTTCTTTTTGTGCCCAATCGTAAATAATATTTTACAAGTTCAGTTGCTCTCAAACATCAAGTCTTTTAAAATAGTAAAGTGTAAAGTTAAATTTATTTAAATGGCGTCGTCATGAAGTTTCAAGCGTAAAAGTAGTTCAAACTCATTTTATTTTATTTGTGGAAGTTACATAATACATCCTGCTAAAAAAATCACTCCATTTATAAGAATAGCATATCTTCATTACTTCGGTATAGAATTGAATAAAGATAAACCGTGGATGCCGAAAAAATAATTATGTTAACTGAAACTTAACACATTCAAGATGGTACAAGAGAGAAAATGTTCATTTGACGTTTTAACGTTGTGTTACGACCATGTTTTTACCATAAATTGCAATTTATGGTCAAATGGTTATAAGTATAGGGTCATTCCATTTTAAAGTCAACCTTCATGCTAAATTTTTTTTCTTCACAAAACTGTGACTGTGACCTATCATTTTTTTTTCATATATTTTACTATAAGATATGGCAACAACTGTGAAAATTACAATCTAGTTATTTTGTTTAGAATGCAATTAAGCGCATGGTTGTGAAAAAGGCGTAATATACGAGATAAAATATGTCTAAAAAGAATTGACCATAGCACAAATATAATAAATTGAATTGTTTTAGACTTTTTATTTTCTGAAAGCTCAAGTTTGGAGTGTCTGAATACTTTGCTTTCCGAATAAATGAGGCAATCATTCTAAATACATGAATTCTTTTGTGTTACGTTAGTCACGTTACGTTAGTCACACATCATTTTAATCAAAAGCGTCAATTTATGAAAAACTTACATATTTTTTAAAAAGTTATTGGCCTTTTTAAAAAAAAACATTAATTACATGAAGAAACTTATCAATAAGTTTTATGTACATTTTCAACATCTAGAGAATTTTGGTTCATAATTTAGGTGTTAATTTATTGGTATAAAAAATGTTACTTTAGTCACATTTAAATTTTTATTTAAAAATTATCTAAAAATTTTAATTTAAATGAAAAAGCTTTCTGATTTAGATATATAAACTTGATTTACATTTTAAAAAGTCAAAAAGTGCTTAAAATAATCTTTACTATTTTAGTTATAAGGAAACAAAGTGGTGAATTTTGGTATAAATGTTACGTTAGTCACTTTGGAATAACCCTATAATAACTCATATATAAATCAATTATGTTGCAGAATTTAAATTATTCTTAGTCAAAAAATTTTTTTCCAAATTTTGAGTTTTGACTTTTTTTGGGATACCTGAATAACTTGGTGCACTCTGCACCAATATTCGTATTTTTTACCTTAAAAACGAAAGGAAATTAAATGTAGGTTCTAAGAAATTAAAAAAATTTACAATCATCGTTTGTTCAAAATTTATGGCATTAAATATGGAAATTTTTTAAAAACCATAAATTTTTGATCATTTGGGATTTTTGTAAGCAATTAAACTCAAGTAACTGAGGAAGTGATTTGAATTTTATCAATTCAAAGGTATGGTAGGAAATATTTCAGAAAAATCTCTGTTTTTCCCTTTTTGGAAATGTTTTAAATTTTTTTAAATTTTTTTCGAGTGTAACTTCCAGAATCCAGAATCCTAAAATATTGAATATGATATTCGTGTTCAGCAGGTCAAAATCTTTACGAAAAGTTGGGTTTTATTTTTCTTGGATTTTTCTTTTTAAATAGTGATATCATGGAAAATCGAATGCTTTAAAATTGGAACTTCAGGGCAAAGGTAAACATATCGCTACAATAATAGGCTCTGTAAACCCATTTAAATCAAAACTTCATTTATGGATATCTCATCTGAAAATCAAGTGGCTGTTGTATTTCCCAAATTTGAAGAAAATGGTAGAGATTTTGACCCATCATCACTTGAAATACTCACAGAATAGTTTGAAAAAAGTTTCGAACAGTTTGCTATTATAGAACCACTGATCATTTTTTTTCTAAATCAATTTACTATATCCAAGAAATTGGAGCCTAGCCGCATTAGCAACATCGATTGGAAAACTTATTGAAAAAGAGCAAAGGTAAACTTCAGATTTTGGATCTCACCAATAGCATTGGTGTGAAATCATATGTAACAGATGAAAACTTTTGGAACTTGGTTGATAAAGAAAGTATCCATAAATATATGTATGTTATACATGTTTATAAAATACATAATTATAATTATGTTATTTTGTACATTCTTTGGATTATTAATTATAAAGTCACTATAAATCTACCTTGAAAATAAATGGTGCCCGTTACACCATCGGTAATTTGGAATATGCTCTTTAGTACTAAAAGGTTGGGGACTACTGCTCTAGACATACTAGTATTGAATAACAAACTCATATCGGTGAGAAGGTGACTAGTCTTCCCTTGTGTCTATTGACACATAATCATTTTCATAATTTGCACCATAATTTTTTAGATTCAGTTCTTATATTATTCTTGATGGGATATTTTCCATCGGGGTGATGTTATATCACAAATAATTTACTAAATTAATTGTTGATTGCAAAAAATTTTCATAATTTGCACCATAATTTTTTAGATTCAGTTCTTATACTTTTACCATACTTTTACAAAGAATTTTATGTTAAATATCGCTACCCAAAACTAAAAACAATGTAATTATAAAATCCTTCTATCGAAAACTATATAAAACCCTTAACACAGGAACGAACTCTTGATATCTCAGAGCCTTGAGATTTCAGCCACTTCATGTTTTCAATTTAAAACATGACGAAGAGGTAACAATACATATTTAAAATGACAATTATTGAAACAAAAAGACAAGAAGTTGTACAAAATATAGAATATTCAAAGACCTCAATCAAAACGTTCTTTTTGGTCCTTGTTTGTTTTCCGTTTCCAGCTACACTTCCGTTAAACAATTTATAGACTTCCTAAAAAGTGATACTTTTTGGTTTAGTAACACAAATTACTATTATAAACCTCAAAGACAAAAATTTATATCAAAATTTTTGATTTTTCAAAAAAGTTTAGTTGTAATAACTTTGAATTAGAAATTAATGAATTTAGCGCGATAATACTGCCAATTCTTACAAAAAATAATCATGCCATAGGTAGTTTTTGTTTGATTTTTGATTTGATTAAATCAATCCTGAGTATCAGTGTAGTGATATTATTTAATGACGCAGTTTTAATTTATTAATTAATCTTTGCAGTGGCAACGCTCAACTGATGTGACTACATTCTACTTACTTTATCGTTGGGTGAATACTTTATTGTTTTCAATTGCATTAGTTGGATCTCTAGGCGATTTTGGACAACCAGGACCATTTTATAGTTTTCATAATGCTAAATGGTTTATATATCTTACAAGCTGGGGACTACTTTTATGTGCGATTCAATCGTGGTTATGTGCTTTATTTGTAACAAAGGGCTATATAAGTAGAACTGGTAAGTTGTATTTTATTTTAGGTAAATGTTTTTTTCAGTTAAATTTTTTATGCAGTACATCATGGCAAACAAAAACTGAAACTTATACATCACATTTATTGGAGCCTTTACTCCGTATCGACAGTTTACTCGTTTTTAATAACTCTGTTTTTCTGGACTTTTGTGTATGATCCCGGTTTGTAAAAGTATGACAAAGTTTAATTTTATTATGTTAACCAGATTTCTAAATTTTTAGTCATTATGCCACTTACCCCAGTTAGTTTAATGGGGCACGTTATGAATTCATTTCTGATGGGAATAGATTTAGCAGTTGTAAAACATCCAGTTTTACTTAAACATTATCTTTGGAATATTTTGATAGCTGTAATCTACACAACATTTACAGCAATATATTATTTAGCTGGTGGTACAAATCGGTATGTATATCTTATAAATAAATGTCGACAGATCCGAATTTAAACTTTTTTCCGTATATATTCTATATTTAGAATTCTCTATTTTTCCGTATATATAGCAACGTAGGCTGTCAATTATAGCCCCTAGGCTTTATTAAGTTTACGTCCCGTAATTGTACTGGTCGAGTTTCATTTGGAAACTCAATTAGTCGATTAGTTTTATAGGGATGATCAGCCTATAGAATATGTTTCTAATTTCACAACCATATTGTTAAATTTGATGGTTGCAAATATTTTAAAGCTCTTTGACCAAGATGAAAATCGAACCCGTAAGTAGTAATTTCAATATTTAAGCTGTGTTTGTAGTGTTCTCAAATGTTATAATTCTAAATTTCCCGCAAATGTCGTGTCTTATTTAAAGAACTCAAAGTTTTATTTTTTATGATGACCAACAACAAACCATCCGATAGTGGTATGAAATGTGAACTTTTGAGGAATAGAAAGTCCCCGTTTTTTATTAAATTTTAAATTACAGTATTTGTTCAATTTTGGAAAAAATAAGCTATTTTCTTTTCAATTGTAATAAACTTCACAAAATTACCGTTACTTCATCTTTTAACCGTTACTTCATCTAAAAACCTTAAGGGATGTTGAGCCAGTTCGTTAATATTTGGGAATAAATAATAGATATCATCCTCTTGGGGTTTTTAAAGGATTTTACCATATTTTAGATCTGTCGGTCTTTACTTGATGTTCTAAGGGTTTCACAGAGCTGCGCAATCATAACAATGTGTTCCCCTCTTTTGTAGCCCGACATACCAAACTGGAGCTGTACATTTCTAGTCGTGTAAGCTGTACGAATCATGAAAGAATTAAATCATATCCAATTCCTATAAGTTGTAAAATTTGTAAAAAGAAATTATAATAATGATCCTTCCATAACGTTGTCTATCGCTGGTTACATTGTATCAACATTTTGCATTTTTAAACGTAATGCTTCTTATGTTTTATTTTGTTAATATTTTTATAAAAATTATTTCGATTTCGATTTATTTCTATTGTAGCCGACTATCACCATCAATCTATTCGTTATTGAATTGGAGTAAACCTGGACGAACAATAGGCTTGGCGATATGCTCAGTTTTATTTATGTTTCTATTACATTTAATAATGTACTACTTGAGTCGACTTAGAATATTTTGGAATAAAACACGTGAAGTCAAATTTTTAGGAAACGGAGATATTACCATAATTCATGAAACATACGATAAGACAAGGGATGTCCAGAAACAACATAATGCATATGCTTAAATATTTGTTGGTAATTAAATAATAGTTAAAGCTTTTTCTATACTAGATTAGAAATTATGTCAGTTTTTTGCTGAATTTAAAAAGCTAGGCTACAAAATTTGTGAATTCTGTTAATTTAAATAAATTTTGTGTAAATTTTATTTTACTTATGTTGAATTGATTTTTTTTTCACAAAAAGAATATTTTACTAAATGATTTATCAAACAATTTTCACTAAAACTCATTACATCAAAAATAAATAAATAAAAAACTTCGATATCACAATATTAAAACAAATAATTTTATTTTGTATAATAAAAATTAGCCTCGGTTTTTATTTAAATTTACATAATAATTCTTTTGGTTTTAAATTTGCAGGCTGATCTTCTTTGTTTTAATTTTAATTCAATACTAATCTTCGATCCAAACAATTTGATCGCTTATATACATGTATTAGGTTTCCTGTTTCCCTCTCCACAATTCTAGTTTTTACAAATTAAACAATCATTTATGCAAAACATGTATTATTAATTGAGTGACGTAACTAAACCGTCAACAAAAAAATGTTTTTGCACAGTAGTACAAACAAATGTCCCTACGCTTATTACAATTGAAGAGAATAAATCAATAAATTATTAGCGAATTTCTTTGGATATGAATACCATTATTTTAGAGTAAAAATTGAAAATAGTCTATCGTTACAGCACTTTTTTGAACAAAAAGAATTCGACATTGGTAAACAGTGTCTTTTCTATGTCGATGTACAGAATTCATTTGTTGAAATTGTAACTTTATCCAACAAGCATTAAAAAAGAGAAAAAAATTATAAATATAAACGGTGTAGATAAATGTTGGTAAAAAGGTTTGACTAACTATACTAATAAGTTCCTTACTTTAATAAAACTCCTTTAATAAAAGTTTGACTAACTATATAAGGCTAAATATAAGCTCCTTAATTCAATAAATTTTATGAATATTATTTGCGTTGTACGGAATAATATGTGTGAATCTTCTAAGAATCATCGACTATGGTTTTTCTAAAACATTTTACAACCCTATTTTATCCCCGTTAATAAAAAGTTGATTAGATAAATATAAAGATTAGGTCCTCTGCATCTTAATTAAGTTATAGAGGATCAATCTTTCAATTTTACCTTGGTCCCCCTTTGATTATTTTTTAGTTTTTTATAAAAAATATTATACAAATTAATTTAAACGTAGTATTTTATAATATTTCATAGTTATGAAAAATTTGCGGAAATGAGTTATGAGTTACAATTAAAGGATCAATTAACTAAAGAATCAACTTTCAATTTTACCGTGGTGAACAGGGTTATATAATTATTCGTTTTTATTTTGATTTTATTTGACTCGCTTCTGTGACCTTGTAGACCTTCGATCAGAAATATCCACCGCCCCCTACTCCCCCCACCCAAGTTTTTTTAATAAAATTATCATTAAATCAATGCCTACTTATAATATTTATTATAAAAAACTAAAAAATAATCAAAGGGGGGACCAAGGTAAAATTAAAACTTTGATCCTTTATAATTTTCAACCACCTCATTTTTTTTTTCATAAGAATACAGAGGACCTAATCTTTATATTTTTCTAAAAAAAATCAATTTTTTATTAACGGGGATAAAATAGGAAAATGCCCATTTTACTTCTCATTATTACATACACTTCTTTAATATACTTGGATTTCGAGTAGATGTAAGTCAAAAACTAGTAATTAATTGATTGGTCACAAATTTTGCAGATTTTGTAGGTTTTGAAAAAGCTTTCGATTTCGCTCAAATTTAATAAACAAGAAACCCTAATAGTGGGTTATTTTATAAGGCACTACCTTTTGTTTTACATTTTGTTTGATGAGTATGTATATATTTAGGGGAATATTGAAGCAAGGCTGACAACTTCAAACAAATCACAAAAGGCAACACTACCTAGTGTCGAATAAAATATGCCATTTTTTCTAACGTTCTAAAATATTTTACTTTGTTCTTATATTCGTAATAATTCTTCACTTATAATAATCTATGGTTATGCGCTTAATGGATTAGAAGCCAAACCATTCCAATATGTAGAATTAACAGAACAGCTTTCACTCAATTATAAATTTTTCGTTACGATTTAATTTCATTAAAATCTTTATTTTAATAATTTTAATACTTTTATAATTCTGGTATTTTTATAATTTTAACATTTTATAGATTTAATATTTTATTCAAGGAACTGTTGCCTCATCTGAAGCCAAAATTAATCTAATAATATTTTTATATAATTCAATTTTTATAATAATTTTTTCTTATATTCTATTTACTGGGTAAATGCATTTACATTGTTGTAATCAACTTGTATATAATAATAATATAACCGCACATAATATAGAAGTCATATTTATTTATTTAATATCGATGCACACACAAATCGCATACCAACATGACTTTATATTTTCATAAGACAGGGTGTATGTGTTGTTACATCACTCCCTTCGCAGTGATAGCGTTCATAAAATAATGAAGAAAGAAAAATTAATATTTTAATATTTGTTTTTTTTTTTTGTTGTAAGCGAAACTTATTCGTTTACTAGCTCCATTTGAGGAGCTTCCATGGAGTGATTCAGCTACGTATGCCGGCTTAAGTCGATCAATAGTGATAGAAACGGATTTTCCTTTAATCTCTATAATGAAAGTTTTTCGAAGTTTTTTTAAAATTTTATATGGGCCTTCATATGGAGCAGTTAAACCAATTTTAACCTTATCCAAACGGACAAATACATACTCGCAATCTGATAAGTCTTTAGGAATAAATATATTGTCCTGTGAAGGTATTCGTGTATTTTTAGGAATGACGCTATACATTAACTCCTTTAGTTTTCCGACTAATGACGCAGGATCAGTTGAAATCGTGGGATCTGCATGCATTAAGCGATCTCCAGGAACCTTAGGTGTTTGTCCAAATACTAGATCCGCCGGCGTACATCCGAGGTCTTCTTTGACCGAAGTTCTTATACCCAGAAGAATAAAAGGTAGCTCAAAACTCCAATTCAGGGTATTGTTACGAGCATACAAAGAGGTTTCAATTGGCGATGGAATCGTTCCACCATGCCGTTTGCCTTTGGATTGTAACTTGACGTCCTTATTCTGTATGAACCTAGCATTTTCCTAAATTCCTGAAAAAGACTGCTCTCGAACTGACTTCCCTGGTCAGTCGTAATTTCTAATGGAATACCGAAACGTGAAATGTACTGATCTACGAAAGCGTGTATTACCGTAGAGGTTTTCATATCAATAAGTGGAATAGCTTCAGGCCAACGAGTAAAACGATCGACTATGGTTAAAATATAAGAGTAACCGTTCGAAGGAGGTAATGGGCCAACTAAATCTAAATGTATATTTTCAAATCTACCTTTAGGTAAATTAAACCTACCAATCTCTGATCGAGTGTGTCTGTAAACTTTAGCCTTTTGGCAAGCAGTACACGTTTTGGCCCAAAGTCCCGTATCCTTGTTCATCCTTGGCCATAAATATTTTTCGGATACTAATTTTCGACTAGCGCGAATACCTGGGTGTGACAACCCATGTAAGTGGTCGAAAACAGACCTACGCATTTGTTCTGGTATATATGGTCGATTTACTCCCGTCGAAGTTTCTGACCAAATGTTTTGTCCAGATATATTGTCGAATAGATGTACCAGCTGCCATTTATGATTGTGCTGCGATTTGTTGCATAAATCTTTAAGTTCCTTGTCAGTTTCTTGACAAGATATTAATTTCTCCAGGTCCAGATTAGTAAGTCTAATGCCATTAATATTGTCTATGTTTGGTCTACTAAGAGTGTCTGCGACAATATTGCTCTCACCCTTAATATATCGAATGTCGGTAGAAAATTGCGATATATAGTCTAACTGACGGGCCTGGCGTGGACTTCGTTCAGTTTTCGATGTCATAGCCGTACAAAGTGGTTTATGATCGGTAAATATTGTGAACTGTCTTCCTTCTAGAAAATATCGAAAGTGTTTTATCCCACAATAAATAGCCAGCAATTCTCGATCAAAAGCCGAATATTTTCGTTCCGCAGGAGAAAGTTTTTTTGATAAAAATCCTATTGGTTCCCGAGTACCGTCTCTATATTGTTCTAAAACCCCACCTAAAGCTACATTAGATGCATCTGTTGTTAAACTTATCTATTGGATGCGCTAGCATGGTACATTGAACAAGAGCTGACTTAACTTTATTAAACGCCTCTTCGCATTCAGTATTCCAGATAAAAATAACCTTTTTTTTTATATGTTTCAAGCTTTTAATATGTTCATGAATTGGAGCAAGCAGTTCTGCTAAATGTGGTATGAAACGGTGATAAAAATTTATCATACCGACAAATTTTTGTACCTGTTTTACTGAAGTAGGGTGTGGGAAATTTTTGATAGCTTCAATTCTTATAGGTGACGGTAATATACCTTTATCCGATATCTCATGACTGAGAAATTCAACCTTGCTTACCCCAAATACACATTTCGCTGGTTTTATATTAATACCCCATTCTGACAACCGTCCAAAAAGGATTTCCAGATGTTTTTTGTGTTCATCATGCGAGTGACTAGCTACTAAAATGTCATCTATATAGCCAAACACGTAATCAAGTCCTTTGGTTACTTCGTTCAAGAATCGCTGGAATGTTTGCGCTGCATTTCGCAAACCATACGGCATTCTGGTAAACTCGAAAAGTCCAAATGGGACGGTGATTGCAGTTTTATATATATCTTCTTTGGCTACAGGAATTTGATGGTATGCTCGCACCAAATCTATTTTTGTAAAAACAGTACATCCTTGCAAATGAAGTGAAAAGGTATGGATATGGGGAAGTGGATATCTGTCTGGTATTGTTACCGCGTTTAGTCTTCTATAATCCCCGCATGGTCGCCAGTCATTGCTGTCCCGTTTTGGGACTAAATGTAAGGGCGAGGAAACTGAAGAATCAGATGGTCTACATAAACCAAGCATAGACATATGTTCGAACTCAGAACGTGCTATTTTATGACGCTCAGAATCAAGTCTTCTAGGATTTGAATAAGGAAGGTGACCCTGAGTAACAATTTTATGAACAACTTTGTGCTTAACTGGCACATCATATCTTGGCTCTTGAGTCAAGGTAGGAAATCGGCTTAGTAATTCTCCATATTCACCGTTGAAAAATTTTAATCGAGGAGAAAGTGTGAAATCTTTTCTTAGTATAGTATTAACCAATAGATGCGTTTCGTTATCATTTAAAGTACGACTTTTAAGATCGATGGTCAATCCAAATTTGATTAAGAAATCGATTCCCAAAATTGGTTTAGTTACAATACCAATTACAAATGGATGTTTAAATTCTCGCCGAAGGCCTAAATCTACTACCACTAGTCGCTTCCCATAAGTTTTAATTGGGGTCCCATTCGCTGCAAAGAGAAGTGGCTCTTTATCTACATGCAAATCATTAAAATATGAAGGTGGAATGACTGATGCATCGGCACCTGTATCCACTAAGAAATTTAATTTTGTTTTCAGACATTGAACGAATAATCGACGATTAGAAATAGTCCCGTCGCTCGTCGATTCTACTATGGGACGTTTTAGTTTTCCGAATTTTCGGAGTTGGTACTGGTTTTCCAAGTACAACCTCTTTTTAGACATTTGGTTGCCTTATTTCTAAATTTAAGATGGTACCAACATAAATAGTTACCCGAATTTCTACCTAGTGATCGGCTATGACTATTGCTACGATCACGTGATTTAGATCTCTGATGAAATCTAATATTATTATTTTTAAATCGAGGGTTCATATTATTTTTCTCCCACCTTTCAAATCTGGAGCGAAGCTCGTTAATGGACTGCATTAGGCCTTGAACTGAAAACTGGTCAGTTTTTGTAACGATATTTTTCGTGCACTCGGTTGCGCTTATGTTTGAAGTGGATGGAGAAGTGATTTGCCATATTTTTTCAGCTAGTTCACATAATTCTGAAATCGTATCACTTTCTCGAACCATGACCACTGCTTTGATTGAATCTGGTAGTCTTTTAAGCCATAGGGTTTTTAATAGTTGTGCGTTAAGTGCACCAGATGAGCCTGCAATCTGTTCTAGATTACGGTAAAATTCAGATGGGGACTTGTCCCCAATTTGAGTATGTTCAATTAATTTTTCTACGCGCTGTGATTCCGACAGCGATTTGCGTTTTATTAAACATTCACGAAGAGCATTATATTTGTTAGTAGCGGGAGGGTTTGCGATGATATCTGAAACCGAAGTAATAACCTCTAACGGTAAACACGCAATCGCATTAAAATATTTTTTACTGTCGTTAACAATTTTTTTTACTTCAAAAACTGCCTCCATTTGATTAAACCATAATTCAGGCATATGAGCCAATAAGGTGGAAATGGAACTGATGTATTAGTCCCCGCAACTTCAGGTTTGCTCTCTTCATCACTCATTTAATTAAAAAAATGTAAACTATAATATAAGCAGAAAACAAAACAAATGTTGATCCGTTCGTGTTTAGTTTTACACGGTAAACCCAAAGGTTAAATAAAATTATTCAAAAGTTAAAAAAAAAATCATTCAATTATGTACCTTAATCGTATGTTATGTATGCAAAGATAAATAAATAACATAAATATGACTCACCGATATTAATGTTTCATAAATGATTTCTCTTAATTTTTTTATTCCCGTTGTAAGGTTATTTGATTATGATAATAAATGATTAAAAATCCCACAATGTAATTTGTATTTTTTTCCTTTTAATTGCTAAAATTAAAATAATAAAAAAAATGTATATAAGTACAGTTGATTTATATATACTTAAAAGTCTTTTTTTATATGTCTTTCTCTTTGCTTAAAACTATATTTCAAAGAAAACTAATAATTTCAAAATTCTTGAAAAATTAAATTGAATAAACTTAAAAATAAAAAAACAATGTTAAATAATAATAATAATTTGTTTAAAACAAATATATATACATAACTTGATATAGGTGGTTAAGTTGTAAATCCTCTATAAAATCCTTTATGTAATGCTGCTATGCTGTCTTACTCGATTTAGAATCTTGTCTTTTTAATGCTTTATATTTGTTTTATATCTTCTTATTGCTGATAATATCAATAATATAACACCAGATAATATAATAAAAAATCCAGTAGATTTGCAATACCCTGGACGAGCAATAATAATCCATAAGCTTTTGTAGATTTTTCTAATCACTTCTAATCACCGTTTTCTAGTCGGGGTCACCAGTATGGTTATGCGCTTAATGGATTAGAAGCCAAACCATTCCAATATGTAGAATTAACAGAACAGCTTTCACTCAATTTTAAATTTTTCGTTACGATTTAATTTCATTAAAATCTTTATTTTAATAATTTTAATGCTTTTATAATTCTGGTATTTTTATAATTTTAACATTTTATAGTTTTAATATTTTATTCAAGGAACTGTTGCCTCATCTGAAGCCAAAATTAATCTAATAATATTTTTATATAATTCAATTTTTATAATAATTTTTTCTTATATTCTATTTACTGGGTAAATGCATTTACATTGTTGTAATCAACTTGTATATAATAATAATATAACCGCACATAATATAGAAGTCATATTTATTTATTTAATATCGATGCACACACAAATCGCATACCAACATGACTTTATATTTTCATAAGACAGGGTGTATGTGTTGTTACAAATCTCTTGTACTGTTATATTCCCCTTATATTGTGAATATAACCTGTGTCACTGCCAACTTAGATCTCACTTTTATCCCTATGATAATTTATAACTGTTTGTATCACTTTCAAATTCAAACTATGTGGTAAAAAACTCTCGTTTTCTCCCTCTGAGCATACACCGGGTTGACTCGAGTCGGTTGCCGAGTTCCAGCTCAGATATCATCGGGACCAAAAATAATATAAATAAAATAAGTATGCCAAATGAAGACAGCCAAATAAAAACAGCCAACTGAAAAACAGCCAACCAAGTGATTCCAGCGCAAGATCTATTCTGTTATAATTAATTGGGAATCATCCCCACTGCTCCAACTCACACTACTTAACTTATCCCGACATTACAGTGATGACAAATTAAATTTGATCGACACTATGACAATAAATCATAATAATTTATATTCAAGGAAAAAAAAGAGATATATTCTTACAAGTTCTGCTCGATATGTATATAATAGAAGATAATTATAATAAAAAAAAACAATGGTGTAAACTAATAATTAATGTGTACCTGAGGTCTAACTCTTGGTTTGTATGTAAATTGGCAGCAGCCTCGGATGAATATTTTGGCTCCAGTATAGATTATACAATATTAAAATTTAATGTTGGAAATATATTGATTGACCTTTACAGTGTCAACTGATGTTAGTTATCAAATTCATCAACAATCCGGGTGCTTGGGTTTGGCACCAGAATTCGTTATACAATATCAAAATTTTAAAGTTGGAAATATATTAACCTTTACAGCGTCAACTGATGTTAGTTATCAAATTTAGCAACAATCCGGGTGCATGGGTTTGGCATCAGAATTCGTTATACAATATCAAAATTTTAAAGTTGAATATTGACCTTTACAGCGTCGACTGATGATTAATTAACAAGAACAACAATCTGGGTGCATGAGTTTGGCACCAGAATTGGTTATACAATATTAAAATTTTAAAGTCGAAAATGTGTTGACCTTACCAGCGTCGGTTGATGTTTAATTAATGGTAAAAACAATCCGGGTGCATTGGTTTGGCACCAGAATTTGACTATACAATATTGAAATTTTAAAGTTGAAATTGTAGTGACATTTACAAGGTCGACTGATGATTAATTAATGGTAATAACAATCCGGGTGCATTGGTTTGGCCCGAGAATTAATTATACAATATTGAAATTTTACAGTTGATAATCTGTTGACATTCAAAACGTCGACTGATGTTTAATTAATGATGATAACAATCCGGGTGCGTTGGTTTGGTACCAAGATGATTATACAGTATTGAAATTTTAAAGTTGAAATTGTAGTGACATTTACAATGTCGACTGATGTGTGATTAATGACAATAACAATTCGGGTGCATTGGTTTGGCACCAGAATTGATTATACAATATTGAAATTTTAAAGTTGATAATCTGTTGACATTCAAAACGTCGACTGATGTTTAATTAATGATGATAACAATCCGGGTGCATTGGTTTGGCACCAAGATGATTATACAGTATTGAAATTTTAAAGTTGAAATTGTAGTGACATTTACAGTGTCGTCTGATGATTAATTAAAGATATCAACAATCCGGGTGCATTGGTTTGGCACCAGAATTGATTATACAATATTAAAATTTTAAAGTTGATAATATGATGACATTACAGCGTCAACTGATGATTAGTTATCCAAATCAACAACAGTCCGGGTGCATAGGTTTGGCACCAGAATTGGTTAATTCAATATGAAAATTTTACAGTTGAGAATGTGGTGACATATACAGCGTCGACTGATGCTAATAAACGATAACAACAATCCGGGTGCATTGGTTTGGCACCAGACTGGTTATACAATATTAAAATTTTAAAGTTGAAAGTCTGTTGACCTTTACAGCGTCGACTGATGATTGATTAATGGTAATAACAATCCGGGTGCATTGGTTTGGCACCAGAATTGACTATACAATATTGAAATTTTAAAGTTGAAATATGGTGACGTTTACAGTGTCGTCTGATGATCAATTAACGATATCAACAATCCGGGTGCATTGGTTTGGCACCAGAATTGATTATACAATAATAAAATTTTAAGTTGAAATATGTTGACATTTACAGCGTCGACTGATGTTTAATTAACTAGTGAGGCCTTTATTTCTTACTTCATAAGTTTACACTCCGATTTAAGCCAATATTACACGTGTTTATACTAAATTTACATATACTACAACTTGCGGTTTACCTTATCATGCTGGCAAACAGTTGCTCTATTTACTTGTGTGCTCAACCAAATCAATATAAAATTATTACAAAAAAATTATATAACCAAAATAAACAAAAGAAAAGAAACTTCTAGAAAGGTGACTGATCACCACGGTGATCAAAACGTAAGAGCGCGAATAAATTAATCACAAAATAAATTATTTAAATCAAAATGAATGAATAAATTAGTCACAAAATAAATTAGATAAATCAATATGAATCAATAAATTAATCACAAAATAAATTAAATGTATCAATATGAATCAATAAATTAATCACAAAATAAATTAAATGTATCAATATGAATCAATAAATTAATCACAAAATAAATTAAATGTATACAAACAAAAAAAACAAAGAACGAAAAGACGTCTTTCCTCCACGACGATGTCAAAAGTAAGAGAGTGTCTTCACGAAATGAATTTTACAGTGAAATCGTATAAAATTAATCACGAAAATAATATAATAAATCAATACAAATAAATTAATATAAATTAATGCAAATAAATTAATATAAATTAAAACTTTACTGCCCCTTTAGCTGGTTAAGCGTATCATTTAGTACAATTTATACTCCCCATAGGTTCGCGTCCAGGACCAAGTTGTTATCTGACAGCTAAAAAGTTGTGTTCCATTACTTTAAAATTAGCTGGGGTACGTTAAAGAAACATTCTACCATACATTTAAAAGATAAACAAAATAAACCGTTTGAAAACACACAACGACCTCAATGTCCAACTATACATTTTCCAATTATATTTAATGTAAATTATTATTCGTTAATATATTGAAATTGGTCCATTGTTCAGGTTGTTATGAAAAGGGTATATTCCAGATTTGGGAATTGAGTAAGCAGACAAGCATAATACAGCGAGCATGATTAGGCAATTACATTAGTATAAGCAGTCCAACTAACATTGAGCAAGGTAACCGTGTACCGACAATATTTCGTAATCTTTACTATACTTATGAGAATTAACATCTTCTATTACCGGTTAACTTTACCTAAATCCACTGCCAAACAGAGGAGTGCAATCGACAGAACAGATGTCATGTCATCTGTTCTGTCGATTGCACAACAAACGTGTAGCTCGATATAAATTAACGGATTTGATTTACTTTATTGAATAATAAAAGTTTACTTTGTTTGTGATTGAAATTATGGAGATTATTCGATTTACTCTGCCTTTTTTGCATTAAAAACCAGTGTAACCATTTGAAGTTAAGCTTGTATAAATAGCGAACGTTACAACTAACTATTTTGCTTTCAATTTAATACTGACTTTCTATGCCGACCTCTTATACTACAATAACCCTACAATAAACACAATAACACGATCTTCAAAACATCACACCTAAGTGTAAACTATACCTATCTATTTTTGGTTAATTTGTATTTTTTATGTTTATTTACCTACTTTATGAGGTTTTTTTCTCTATTATTATTAAATAAACAAATATTTCCTGTTGCTTGTTATTTTGTTTTTAGTTTTTTTCTTTCAGGTGTTTTATATTCTTTTAGTTGAACTATTTCCTCTATAAAGATTATTTTTCAGAACGATGTTCTTTTGTGCATGGTATTCCATTATCGTCACGATATATATGTTTAGGTCAAAAAAATGTATGCGTCAAACAAACAAAATTTAAAAAAGCTCCAGTAAAGTTTTTACTTATAATAACCTAAATTAAATTTAAGAAATGACAATAACAAGTATGAATTGTTGAATTCGTGTTAATGTCGATGGCGTTACCAATTACGACTGGAAAAAATATAAATTATTGTTATTGTAATAAACTTCGTCCAGAATGGGCTAATTTTATTTACTCATTCATTAATTAAAAGTTAACTCCTTTTTCAATCTTTTACTTGTATTGCAAATTGTATTGCATAAATTAATGTAAATTAAATTTGTTATACAAATGTTTACATTAATGAATTAAAAGGAGTTACCTAATACATTTTCCATAAATTAAATTTGAGTTCGCTAATACAAATGCAAGTATGAATGAAAACAGGTGTGGCCTATTTCAGATGTACGGACTACGTAGTATTGATTTCTAGTGGATTATAGAAGTTTCGATTTATTTATTTTTCGATATAAATAAGCAAACAAAAATATCAGATAGTCAGTTTTACTTTTGCAATTGAAAGTGTTTATAAATATTCGCAAGTTTAAGGAATAATCGGTTGTACTTGAGCCTGGGTACTAATAGTAAAAGAATCTGAACTTAGTGGAATAGTAAATACAGATTTTACGATTCCGAATATTTTTGATTCAAATTGTGGAAAAGCGGTGAAGTTTATGGTACATAAATTGGAGACCCTGGAATTTATTGTAAGGAAAAACGGAAGCTGCTGTAATTTGATGACAAATAAAGTTTGAGATTCTGTTAACTAAAGATCTGTCTTTTTACTGTCGTGTTTGTTCAATAATCGAAAAGAACCAACCAAGAGTCGTTACAGTGGTGTCAGAAGTGGGATTATTGAAACAATGGTCAAGACAGTAAATATTAGTGATCTCAGCCAGACCCAGCTGAAGGATGAGTTGAAGAAAAGGAATGCTCCAATCCATGGAACGAAGGCAGAACTTGCATTCCGGCTGCGTAAAGTTTTAGAAGAAGCAGGCCAAAACACAGAGGTCATAGAAGTAGAGTCGGAAGAAGCTCCAGCTCAGAATGCCCCAGCAATTGATCCGATGATGGTGTTGATAAAAGAAATGATGGCCCGACAAGAGAAACTGGCGGCAGAACAAAAATTAGAGCAACAACAACAACTTGCTGATCTGATGGCCCGACAAGAGAAACAGGCAGCAGAACAAAAAGTAGAGCAACAACAACAACTTGCTGATATGATGGCCCGACAAGAGAAACTGGCAGCAGAACAAAAAGCCCGACAAGAGAAACTGGCAGCGGAACAAAAATTAGATCAACAACAACTACGTGAAGTAATCGAGTCACGTATATCCAGTGCGGAGGTTGAAATCAACAACATGGAAAGGGAGCTGCGGACAGTTACCGAAGAACAAGAGAAATTACGCAAACTTTCGAGTGAATTCCGCCAACTTTCGAGTGAATTCCGACAAGAAATAGCACAAGTGAAGTCAGGTAACATAATCAATCCATCAACTGCTTCAGCTCCAGCTAGAGTGAAAACACCCGCATTTGATGGATCTACATCGTATCAGATATTTAAGATGCAATTTGAGATTGCAACAACTGGGGTTGATCACCAGCAAAAAGCAAATGCGCTTATATTGGCATTGAAGGGACCTGCTGCTGAAATTTTGCAAACACTATCAGCGACAGAGCGTGATTACAGCAAGATAATGGAGGCCTTAGAAGTAAGATATGGGGAAAGTCATATGCAAGCTCTCCATCGCATGCAGCTCAAAACACGGAAACAAGGAGTCAGCGAAACTTTGCAAGAATTAGAGGCTGACATTGTGAGACTGGTAAATCTGTCATATCCAAACTATAACGCGGAACACCGAGACGAACTGGCAGCTGATACATTTATCAATGCTCTTCGAGATGTACAAATGAGAAATCAGCTTTATCTAAGTGGAAAGAAATTACCTGCGGAAGTCTTAGCATTGGCCCTGCAAATGGAAGCCGGAAAAAGAGCGTATGGCTCAGATAGAGTACGTCAGATGGAAGTTGCTGAGGAACCACTGAAAGCAGCGCTTGATGAAGTGATCATGCGTGTCAAAAGTTTGGAAAATAAACCTGAACAAAATCAACGAAGTAGATCTAGCAGAGTAAGATGCTGGAACTGTGGGAAGTTGGGGCACATCCGAAGAGAATGTAAATGGGAGCCACACCCGGAAGACAGAGGCCGCGTTCCGGATTCGGGAAACTAGATTGTGCCAGTTTTGGAGGGCGAAAGCTGGCTCAATTACAATGCCCTACATTGGTGGTATCACAAGTAAAAAGAAAAAATAGTAGTCTAGTCTTAGAGGCAACCATTGGAAGCAAATCGTGCATGTTGACTTTGGACACAGGTGCCTCGAGATCGATAGTGCGTCCAGATGTGGTTTGTGATAGTCAGATCGATACAGCAAGACGATTCACCCTAAAAACAGCTACGGGTGAAACAGTTCTAGTTCATGGAGAAAGCGACCAAGAGGTTCACCTTGGAGGAAATTCATTTAGGCACCGATTTATTGTAGCAGATATAGAAGATGACTGCATAATTGGGCTTGACTTCATGAAAGAATACAATTTTATATTAGATCTGGGAAGCCACGTACTGAGATATGGAAACACAGAAATAGTGCTAAACGCCACCAACGACAATGCTGAGGTCCGTGTTATTAGTGATGGACCAACTGAGATCCCGGCAAAATCTGAGAAAATCATATGGACTAAGCTACTAGATAAAAGTGACCAAAATTCACCTGTGATGATTGAGCCAGCTAACAACGACTTTGGAGGAAACATTATGATTGGCCGAACGCTAGTTGCAGCAAAAGAGGGAGTAGTTCCAGTGCAACTGATTAACTTCTCAAATAAACGAGTGGTCATCAATCATGGAGAAGAAATCGCCAAATGCAGCACCATAAAAGAGATAATCAGCTGTGAAGAAGAGCAAATGGTCTTCATGCAGAGAAACAATCCCGCATTAGTAGCAATTCTTCAAGATCTCAGTAAAAGAATGAATCCAGCCGAATTCAATGAAATCAAGAGGGTATTAACGAAGATGAGCAGCGTTTTTTCTACTGGAGATGAAGATGTTGGAAGAACAAACATCGTGCGACATAGGATCAACACTGGAAACGCTCATCCTATCAGACAGCCTCCTAGAAGACTACCACTGGCTAAACACGAGGAAGTGCAAGGAATGCTGGACAAAATGAAAAGTGATGGAGTCATCAGGCCATCTAAGAGTCCATGGAGCTCACCAGTGGTGCTAGTTAGAAAAAAAGATGGGTCAGCTCGTTTTTGTGTAGACTATCGAAAGCTCAATGAGGTAACCATTAAGGACAGCTATCCACTGCCACGAATTGATGACACACTGGATACACTATCAGGGGCCAAATGGTACAGCACATTAGATCTGAAGAGTGGCTACTGGCAAGTTGAAATGCATCCAGAAGATCGACGAAAGACAGCATTTTCTACTGGCAATGGGTTGTGGGAGTTCAATGTGATGCCGTTTGGTCTATGCAATGCCCCAGCAACATTTGAACGTCTAATGGAATGCGTGTTACATGGTTTAACCTGGAAGGCCTGCCTAGTTTATCTTGATGACATCATTATAATGGGTCGCAACTTCGAAGAGCATCTAATGAACCTCGAAGAAGTACTCAGAAGAATAAGTAATGCCAACATGAAGTTGAATCCGGTAAAGTGCAATCTCTTCCACAAAGAAGTGAAGTACCTTGGACACATCATTACAGAACATGGAGTCAGAACCGATCCCGAGAAGATTGATGCTGTGAAAAATTGTGGAAAAGCGGTGAAGTTTATGGTACATAAATTGGAGACCCTGGAATTTATTGTAAGGAAAAACGGAAGCTGCTGTAATTTGATGACAAATAAAGTTTGAGATTCTGTTAACTAAAGATCTGTCTTTTTACTGTCGTGTTTGTTCAATAATCGAAAAGAACCAACCAAGAGTCGTTACATTATTTTAAATTTCAATTATATTGTTCACTACTATCAGTTAAGAGCACAGAAAGAAAGAATTTGTTGAAGTAATTATTGTGTTCTATATTAAAATATCAAGTTAGCCTTTAATTAGTAATTATTGTGTTCTATATTAAAATATCAAGTTATCCTTTTCTTTGATATTTTAACATATTGTTTATTGTATTTTTTCATTCTATTAAAAATCTTTCTATCAGACAGTCGTCTTTTAAATCTAATTGGTTATGGGCCCAGGCACGAGTAGGTGCACTGTTTAGATTAGAATAAATATTTTGAAAGATTTTTAAGCCGCTAAACTATAAGAAATGGATTTAGCAAAGCATATCAAACCATTGAAGGATGAGTCAGATTGGCCAATTTGGAAGAGGAAAATTAGGGACCTGCTTGACTATCACGATGGAGCGTTAGATGTAATAGATGGGAAGTTACAAAAACCAGAACCGCTAGGAGCTGATGCTACGGCAGCACAATTAAAGGGTTTTAAAGAAAAGGCCGATTTCTACCGTAAGGCTAATAGCTATGCGAAGTCTTTGATAACAGCCACTATAACTGACGAGGTTTATCAAAAAGTAATGGACAAGGATACCGCATGTGAGACTTGGGAAGCGTTGAAAAAGCAGTTTGAAGCCACTTCAAAGGATCAACTTTTCAAAATCTGCACAGATTTCTTTGCTTTTTGTTGGGTGCCAGGTCAGGATGTTTCGACACACATTGCTATTTTAAGGAGATTGTGGGTTGAATTGAACAGCGGACTTAAGGCAAAAGATGAGAATGAATTACCCGATCTTATGTTAGTCTGCAAAACCTTGCACATTTTGCCAAGCAGTTATGAAATGTTTCGCTCAAGCTGGATGATGTTATCAAGAGATAATGAACCGACTTTTGATGAGTTAACTATGCAGCTTTCTACGTTCGAAAGAAACTTCAAACGAAATGACAGTGAGAAATTAGCTCAAGAGGCGCTAGTAGTAAGACCAGTGAAAAAGAGGCAAGAGGGTACATCTAAGAATAATAGCAAGTCCAAGAAAGATGACTGTTGTAATTATTGCAAGAAAAGAGGTCATTGGGTCAATGAGTGCAGGAAATGGATATCTGATGGAAGACCAAACAAGAACATATCTTCAGGTAACGTTCAGAGCAATGTAACTGATACTAACATGTCTCTTGTAACAATTTGCAATGAGGTGAATCTGGATGAGTCTAATTCTACAGACTGGTGGATTGACAACGGAGCAACAAGGCACATTACTAAATGTCCGGACTGGTTTGTGAATTTTAAAGTTTTCAACAAACCAAGTAGTATCAAAGCAGCTGGAAGAGAAACTCTCGAGGCAATTGGAACAGGTTCAATTGTGATTATAAATCAGAACGGTGAGACGTTTACCCTAGAAGATGTGTGGTATGTTCCAGATATTTCACGCAATTTGTTTTCTGTGCTGGCTGCTCAAGATAGAAATCCTAAGAGCCTATTTAGGTCTACTCCTACAAAGTATTGGCTAGATGTTGATGATAAAACAGTGTTATACGGGGTCCGAGAAGTGTCTGGGTCTTTGTTCAAGGCAGTCTTTAAGCCGATGCGTTCCGAACGTTCTGAAGTAAACGTAGCTGTTGCAGATCAGTCGACATTACAACTATATCATGAAAGATGGGGTCATCAAGACAAACGTCATGTCAAAGAAAAGTTGCAGATTGAACTAGGCATAAACGTTAAGCTGGACAGAGGTATTTGTGAACCATGTATTTACGGAAAATCCCATAGGCTGCCTTTTGGTACAAAAAAAAAGGTATGTAGTCCTGGAGAACTAATGTCAACTGATGTTTGTGGGCCCTTTGCCGAATCATTCAAGAAGGCACGATATTTAGTAGTGTTCAAAGATAGTTACACAAAATTTCGATATGGCTTCATTATTAAAGAAAAGTCCGATGTTAAACTTGTTTTGAAGCAGATGCTAGCTCATGCTAAGATGCAAGGTCACTCCATAAAAGAATTATTGAGTGATAATGGTGGTGAGTTCGATAATGCTGATGTCAAAAAAATTTTGCAGAAAAATGGAATCACTCAGAGGCTGACAGCGCCATATGCTCCTGAGCAAAATGGTGGAAGTGAGAGAGACAACCGCACTATTGTAGAAATGGCTCGAACTTTTAAGTATTCAAATGCAAAAGCTAAATTTCCGGAAGCAATTTGGGCAGAGCTTGTCAATTCAGCTATTTATGTTCTGAATAGAACTGCCAAGTCTTCAGTTGAAGGCATTAGTCCCTTTGAATCCTGGATGGGTACGAAGCCTAGAATTAAGCATTTGCGCATCATTGGTTCTGTCTGTTACATTCACGTACCAAAGCAAAAACGAAAAAAGATGGACCAAAAGGCTGTGAAAGGTTTTCTTGTTGGATACGATGGTGATGAGCGCTACCGAATTTATGTGAAGGCCGAGAACAAAGTCATATTATCAAGAGATGTGCAGTTCCACGAGCAAATTCTGGATTGTGAAGACAAACTTGTGCTACCATTTCAAAGCTATGAACCAGAGAGTGTGTTTCCTGAAGAAGAAACTCCAGATAAAGACACAACGCTTACTGATGACCGAAGTGATGATGACAATGAAACTGGATTGGACTCTGAAGTAGAAAGCGAGGAAGAGTCGCCAAAGCCAAATCTGAGAGATCGTACTAAGTTGAAAATGCCAGAACGTCTTAATTCATATGTTTTTTCTGCAGAAGAATTTGTCAGTGAAATAGACAATCCTGAAAGTTTTCAAGATGCAATTAGCAGCAAGCAAAGTAGTAGCTGGAGAGAGGCCATGTGCAGGGAAATTTCTTCACTTAATGAAAACCAAACTTGGAATCTGACATTCTTGCCGAAAGGAGCTAAAGCTATTCCATGTAAGTGGGTTTTTCGTTTAAAAACTAATCCTGATGGCAGCATAGATAAGTATAAAGCTAGACTCGTCATAAAAGGCTTTAGTCAACGACAAGGCATTGACTACAATCAAACATTTAGTCCAGTAGCAAAGATGGCAACTGTCCGATCCATTTTAAGTATTGCAGCAAGTGAGCAGATGCATGTCATGCAATTTGATGTATCTACAGCGTTTTTGTATGGAGAGCTTGATGAGGTAATTTACATGAAGCAACCAGAAGGATTTGAAGATGGCAGCCATAAAGTTTGTCAGCTGAAGCGAAGTTTGTACGGACTTAAGCAGGCTCCTAGGTGCTGGAACAAACGTTTTGGATGTATTCTTTCGAAATTAGGATTTAGAGCTAGCAAGGCTGATCCATGTTTGTATATTCGTGAGAAAAACGGAAAGAAGCTAATTTTGGTGCTTTATGTTGATGATGGGCTAGTAGCAGCAAATAATCTGACAGATTTAGAAGTTTTCATGGAGGAGCTTAAATCTGAGTTCAAGATTGTCTCGAAGAAAGCTGACTATTTTTTGGGTCTTGAAATCGAGGTGGCAGATACGCATATCAAAATAAGTCAAAAGTCGTATGCCAAGACAATCATGGAACGATTTAATTTTTCTGATTGCAAACCGATATCAACACCAATTCTCAAGGGAATAGTTGATGAGAAGGATATTAAGGCTTACAAATTTCCGTATAGACAAGCTGTTGGAGCATTGATGTATCTTATGCTTGGTACTAGACCTGATCTGGCTTACAGCGTTTAAATTGAAGTTCAATGAAAAAATATGAAGGAGCTGAAATCTCAAGGCTCTGAGATATCAAGACTTCGGTCTGGGTTAAGGATTTTGATATAGTTTTCGGCAAAACACTTTTATGAGGACATTGTTTTTAGTTATGGTCAGCGATGTATATCAAACATAAAACTCTTTGTTAAAGTACATGTATTTTTTTATCTCTGTTTAGAAATTTATTACAAAACTAACCCACTAACATTTATTACGAAACATCAACACGTTGCTGGAAATTTATAACAGATCATAAATTAACATAGTTTAGTGAAAATATCAGCAAACTACTCAAATACCTCTCCATTTAGCGTTTCCAGAAAATATTACAAAATCACAAAATCATATTTCTTTCAAAATTCCAAAAATATAGTAAAAACTAAATAAAATCAAACTTTCTTCAAAATTCTAAAAATATTCCAAAAATTCTTATAAAATCAAAACTTGAAACTATTTTTAAAATTCTAAAAATTTATATATAAAATTCACAAATTCAAAATTCTATTTTTTTTTTTCAAAATTCTAGAAATATTGCAAAAATCAAAATCAATTACAAAATCAAAAATTAAAACTTTTTCCAAAATTCTAAAAATATTTTAAAATTATTTATTACAAAATAAAAATTACAATCTTTTTTCAAAATTCCAAAAATATTTAAAAAACTATAACAAATTCGAAAATGTCCATGTCTAATTTCATGTTCAATTACATTTACGTCAGCTAAATTTTTTTCCCAAAAAATTGGCTCAAAAAATAAATGAAATCATTCTCTTACACTTGACAATATTTTTTTGACAAACTTATAATGCAATAAAATTCTCAATAATAATAATTCCATGTTCATTACATTTCATTTCATACAAATAACTAATATTATTTTTTTCTAAAAAAATAAATGAAAATCATTTTTTTGACACACTTGACATTATTTCTTTGACAAACTTCTCTATAGTAGTAATAAAATTGCATGTCATACAAATAATTAATTTTATTTTTTTCCAAAAAATTGGGTATAATAATAAATAAAAATCTTTCTTTTGACAAACTTGACAACATTTTTATGACAAACTTCTAATGCAATAATCTAGTTTTTGATTTTACATACCATACCAATCCCGACCATCAAGATTTCTACACATTCTTTGTTACTACTCATTATAACTTAAAATGAACGTTTATTAAGCCAAAAATATGAAAATTTGCTATTTTTGACACACTTAATGGTTTTTTAACGCACTTTCGGTACAGTTATCAAACACATCGTCCTTTCGGACCTGCCCATTGAGTATACCTATTTTTAGAAAAGAAAAACTTTTGAAATCCGTCCAGCGGTTTTCTAGATTTCGTAGGTAATGACGGCCGGCAGACAGACATACATTTTGTTTTTGCTTTTTTAGAATCAGTAGGTCCTAAAATGTCGAGAAATGCCAAAAAAAGTGGGGGTAAGAATTTCACTTTTGGCTCATGAATGTAATAATTAGGTCTTTCAGACCGAAGTAATAAAACAAATATTTTTAATAGAATTTAATATTGATGCTAAAATATTCCCTGATTAAAAAGATTAACAATAAATAAACAAATTTTAAATTAATACACTTCCCTTACAAACGAACTAAGAACTAAGTTTGTTTACGACAGAGTTTTCGATTAACTAATTTTTCATAGGAGATTTGTATTTGATTGGTAGTTTCTTCTAGTAAATTTTAGTTTTTGACGACAAGAAATAAATCAATATTTTAAGATAATATTACACTTATTCAAACAAACTTTTATAAAGGGTAACCTAGCAGGGTCTTCATTAAATTTTGTTTCCACAAAAGTTGTTTTTATTGAAAAGAAGCAATATACAAAATGGACTGTATTTCTAGACTAATTAAGCAGATGGGTTGAAAAATATTCATTAATGTTTAACATTCAACATTTAATGTAATGTTACATTAAATGCTGGTTTTTTACAAAAGTTGTAAGTACTGAAAACCCATTTTCTGCTAAAACAGTAACAGGGTTAAAAATATTTAAGAAGTATCAGATTATTTTTCCACTAAATTTGTGATTATTGATAAGAACCGTTTACGCTCAATCTAATTTTCCAGAATTAGAAACATTTGGGTTGGAAAATATAAACTTGTGTCATTTGTAGTATTAAATGAAGAAATATTCTAAACATTTTTCTGGGCAACAGAAAAAGTTGGATAATACATATTAGTTATTTTCAAATTAAAGGTCGTTTTTGTTAAGAAAATTTGTAATTAATGAACGCTAAATGGAGAGGTTTTTTGGAGAGGTTTCACTTCATTTCATGTTATAATGTTAATTTATGATCTGTTTTAATCTGTCGACAACGCATTAATGTTTCAAGCTAGCTAAAACTTTGAAATATATTTCCAAAATGAAATAAATACCTGAATTTTTTCACTTTATTTGCAAAGTGTATTACTTTTATTAAACATCTCTGTCCGAAACTGAAAACAATGTCCCCATAAAAGTCTTCTTCCAAAAACTATACAAAAACCTAAAATCACACACCGAAGTCTTAATACCTACCTAGGCTTGAGTTTTCAACCCTTCCTATATTTTGTGTTGTAATGATTGTAACAAATTAAAACGTTTTTCTTTTCTAAACTTGTTCTCTGTTACATAACACAGATTTCTTACGTACCTAAGAAATTGTATGATTTATAATTGGCACTTAAGTTTGAATACAGTAGGTACTTGAAGATATATCTAAAACTAATATATGTACTATAACTATAAGTTATCGATAATCTAATGAGTAATGAGCTGACAACTATTTTGAAGCCTACTCTCTAAACTTGAATTAGTGGAATTTTCACTGGTTAAATTAGTGAAAATTTTTTCACTGTAAAAATAGTGATATTGGCAAATCATTCAGTGAATTGATCACTGATTCATTTAGTAATAAAATATTTAATATTACGAATTTATTTATTTCACTGATTAGAACAGTAAATATTCACTGATTCCAAGTGGTATACTTGAAACTGTGTTAAACAGTGTATATGTACTGTGAATCAGTGAAAATCCACTATTTCATTTTTAGAGAGTACAATCTATTATTATTTTAATCGAAAAACCATTTCAAGATCAATATTATTAAATCTAATATAAAGTAAACATATACATATATGTACATTGTACACAAACTAAAATTTGTATATTCTTCCCTTATTGATGTCTATCAATTTATTAGATACAGTAACGTTCAAGTTTTGTATAAATATCGAATTGTCTAAAGGTCAGATATAAGATGTAGTAGTGGAAAATAACTTCCTTTGTTTATTTTTATATGTGCATATTTTTTCTACGCTCTTATAATTTCTAGCAATGAAATAAATAGAAGGACATAGCTCCAATTTAACAACTAAAATATCTATAACAAACTATAACAAACTTAATTAAATTCCAACCTCTTAGTGTATTTGTTATGAATATTATGTACTAGATTTATCACGAACCAAAAACTTTAAATTAGTAACGCAATTACTATCTTAGTATATTGTAATTATGTCATCAATCTGGGGATTTTTAATCAAAACTAGTTTTTTTACTGTAGCATCAGATAAGTAAGTATCAGTTTATTTTAAATTAATAATAAATTGATAAATATTTTTTTTTCATTTCAATGTGTGTACAACGAACTATGAATAGTTTAAATCAGGGCTTCGGAGTCGGAGTTTACAGAAATTTTCTAGTTAATATAGTCTTAGTCGAGCAAAATTTACCTAATCTTAGACATCTGCGGGCGTATATCGAATTGGTGAAATGACCTCCATACATATCGAACCCTATTGATGTTCTCGTTTTGAAACCTCTTCAATGGATTGGACTCTAACTCGATACTAACCAGGGAGTAGTTAGGATCGATAAGTTTTGCCGAGGTACAGAGTTTTACCTCCATATGTTATAATCTAATTTATGTACCAAATTGCATCATATACTAAGATTCATGATGTTTAAAAACAGGTTTTTGGTTTAAAATAACTCTCACGACCAAAACATTATATCGACAAGAAACTAATAAGTTGGTTACAACAAACATCTTTTATCAAAGTTTCATGAAAATCGCTTCACAACTGTAGAAGGGATTTTGGTATCAGACGTTAATAAAATACGCAGAATTATTGCAAGCTATTGCACCAAAACCTTATGGAACAAATCCGTCCCTCCCTCATTCCCACACTTTTTCCAACTTTAAAAATAATACGAATCTTTCATTTCGCTTTCGTCTATCCTTCACAGATCTTCGACAAGATAATGCTACCCTTCTTGATATTAGCTTGAGACATTGCTCGTTAGCTTGACACAATGCAAAATGACTGCAAACATTTTTAAAAGAACTGTTCGTTGTCGTCCTACTTTTTTAATAAAAAAAATGGTGGTCAGGTAAATAAAATATCAAGCTTTTTAAATAAACATACACAGAGTCAAAATTAAATCCACGGTATGTTAACATTAGGCATTAGAAATTGTAAAGTGAAAAACTTTATTGAATTGATTGTAGAAAACATACAGTGTAAAATTTGCATATAATACTAATATATTGTTAGTTAGCGAGTTCTTTTAACAAAAATCTTCATGGGACCTTGGATGCCTGGGACACCTCTTGGCATCATTACAACACACCTGGCCGTTTTATTACTAACCCGACTTCTACCCAACCTGGTTTCGATCTGCCACGTCATAACTACACTAAACCGAATTAGAACGAATCATGGACATTATGCTGATTCTTTCTACAAGTGGGGCATTTCAAAGTCCCCTCAATGTGACTGCGGAGCTCCACAACATACCATTAAACAGATTGCAACTGTGTGTCCAATTCGACGATACAATGGCGACATCTCAGACATCCATTTGGCAACTCCCGATGTAGTAGCATGGATAGACTCACTCGATGTAAACATCTAATGTTCAAATGTACTGCCCAATATTCAAATATTTTACTTTTTAACCAAAAGACGCACAATCAAATTGATTGTAAGCTCATTTAATGTGTATTAATGTTTTGTTTTAGGTAGATTTCATAGAAAAATCTACTTATTTTAAGTTTTATTTTTTTACGTGTCACAATAAAAACCATACGCTAAATAAAAAATGGGAAAAAGCATGATTTCTGTGATTATTGTAGGAACGAAACGTTATGTTACGTGTTAATTGTTTATTACATAACGAGCTTGGAAAGTGAGTAATATCGAGCGAGTGAGAATCTTGACGCACGAGGCGCTAGCCGAGTGAGAATCTTGACGCACGAGGCGCTAGCCGAGTGCGGAATCTCACGAGCAAACGATAGACACATTCCAGCGAGTTTTGTACACTATTTTTCCCACGACCATAAGAATTATTAGACATTATCATTAATAATTTTTTGTTTAACATCATTTACAAAATTTATCGTAATATTATTATTTTGACAATTAGTAAATGTTATAGGGCGTGCAATTGTTTCATTCAGATTAATTTTTTTGTATCCAAAAACTTATGTAATAAAATTTCTTCAATTAAAAGACATATTTTGTTAAACATAATGTTGTACTTTTTCAATTTTTGTTAAAGATGAAGTAAATTAATTAAGATTATTTATTTTTGAAAAATCACATTTATTTTTGACATCTTGTTTATTTCAGGATTCTGTCTTAACAATAACAACAAGCTATTACCCTATCGACAAACATTTTAACTATCAAATACAGCAAAAAAATAGGGTTGCCCAAACTGATGTTTATTTTTACTACAACAGTTTCGGCCATCCTATTCCAGATGACGTCCTCGTCATTTAAAATTATTTTACTTTCCCTAAACCACATAACGACGTGAATTATTAATTACTTTAACTCAAAAGAGATATACACAAAAAAATCGTTTTATGTTTTAGGCGGGAGTATATCTGATATTTAATTTGACATTTTAAATTTATACCTATATATTAAAAGTATCATTCTTGTCTTAATTTTCAGTTCAGACTTTTCATTATTTTAAATAAAATTTAATTCAACTTAAATTTTTATTTGGTTGTTAAGATAATAATACTTAAATTATTATTACATTTTTTTTTTAAAGTTCAAAATTAAGATTGAAAATCTGAATTTAAAATCACAAAACAAATAATTAACAACCATTATCGTCATCTAAGCCTAAGATTTCGGAATTGGTTTAATTCTATCAATTGCTACACAAGCTTCAAACTATCTGTTTGTCTGTTGCTCTCCTGGTATATTCCTTATAAAATGCCTATCCTTTTCTAAGACTTCAACTATTTCATATGGTCCATTATAACGGGGTCGAAGTTTTAGACTCTGTCCCGTGGAAACTAGCTGTGCTCGAACCATAACCAAATCTCCTACTTTATAGTCATGCCCTTGCTTTCTTTTCTTATCATATCTTTCTTTCTGTTTTTCCTGGTCGTCTCTAATCAACTTCGAAATGTCATCGAAGACAATGCTTTCCATGTTCCCAACACTCTTATTAATTTCGTTTATTTTGAGTGTAAGCAAATTGTCATTGGGGCCATCTATTTTATGCCTGTATACAATGCTAGCAGGGGTACACTTTAATACTCTGTGAACCGAATTATTTATTGACCATTGAACTTCCAGGACTCTCTCATCCCAAGTTTCGCAATCTAGTCCTTCAGTTATCGTTCGTAAACCGTCTAAGACTGACTTATTTATACGCTCTACTTGGCCGTTTGAACGTGGAGTGTGCGACGCTACTTTTACATGATGAATATTATACCTCTTGCACATGTCCCCAAAAACGTTGGCAGTAAACGCCGTTCCCCTATCTGTCACAATCCGTGTTGGTTTCCCATAGTTAAATAAAAACTTGCATACGGCTGTTATTGTTTCAGCCGAACCCGTACTCCGTACAGGCTGTAAAATGACGCATTTTGAAAATCCATCGATTATTACCAAGATATATTTATTTTTCTTTACAGTACTGATAAATGGTCCTAAGTGGTCAATGTGGATGGTTTGAAAAGGCACTGAGCCTTTATCTAAGGGGTGTAGAAATCCTGGTTGAGTACCAGAAGGTACTTTATAAAACAAACGGTTTATACATCTATTTATATATTTAGTTACTTCTTCTCGCGTGTTAGGAAAATAATAACATTCCTTAAGTTTAGTTAAAGTTTTATCGACATCCAAATGTGACATAGCTCTATGAGCATCAGCAATAATGTCTGTTCTCATTTCAAGTGAGACGTTTAAACGCTATCGTTTTAATATTAATTGGGAAACCTAACAACACACTTCAGCAACATGTTTTTAGCAAGCTGAAAGACAAAACCCCTATCGAACAACAACCATCTGTTTGTTATGAGGTCAAATGTAAAGATTGCACGAGTGTCTACATTGGTGAAACAAGACAATATTTACAAAAACGCATAAAACAACATGAGTATCACTCAAGGAAACTTAACGCTGCTCATAGTGGATTGTCACAACATGTTTTGGAAACAAAGCATAGAATCGACTGGCAAGACTACAGGATTTGTTCTCGTGAAAATAACACCTTTAAGCTTAAAGAAGCAATTTTAATCAAGAAAACACCTGTTAATTTAAACAGACAAGTCGACTCATATTATGTTGATTCAACATACAACAATTTTATTTTCAATTAGTTTCACCACCTTAACCAATAACGCACTCATTGCTTATCGGTTTAAAATTTTTTTTTTTGCACTCACTCATCACCAAGTGACATTAACATTATCTGAAAAAATCTTCTTTGACGTTTTGCAAATCATTTTCTTATGTTTTATATATACTTTTTAATTAGTTTTAATATTAATAATGTGATATATACGCGTAATTTACACAGGTATTGTAATATTGCTTTTATATACTTATAGTTTTTATAATACGTGTACCAAATGTTTTATAATTTTTTTTTTTGTTAAATCTTTCTTTCCCTTTCCTTTATTTGTAGTGTTTCCTCGAAAATGGCATTCTATAGCATTGCCGAAACTAGTCAGAATAAATTTTAAATTTATGTTTAACAAAATATGTTTTTTAATTGAAGAAATTTTATTACACATAAGTTTTTGGATACAAAAAAATTAATCAAATTATACATCAACAATATCCAATCAGTCAACAAAAATAAATGATTCAGATTAGATAGTGTGTTAGTTTGTTCGATAATATTAGTGTCAGTATTATTCCAGGATTCTTCCAGTCGAGTTGTTGTATCCTGGAGTATTCCAGTAGTGGAATTTGAATGAGATTGTGATGAATTTACTGCCTGTAAAATGGTATATGCAACCTGCATCTTGTTTGTTAGGGATTCATCGATGATGGCTTTCTGCCACGGTGGCGGATTTCCACCCACCGTGGCGTTTAAGCTTGGTAATGTCCCCACCTGCGTCTACCAATATCGTTGCCGCTGACCGACGAAAACAATGTCCAGTATACAGTTTTGGGTTTTCCAGGTGCAAGTAGGTGGCTATTTCTCTTGGCACAAAACCAAATTTATTGACTCCTATTGGCTGCTTGGTGCACTTTTTCATCTGGTAATTTAAAAATAACCGCATTCCGTTTGCATCAGATGGTCTCAGCGTTGCGTATTTCTTAAAATATTCATAGAACTTGCCAGTAATGGTAAATGAACGTGCTTGTTTCGTTTTGGTATCTCGTATGTGAATTAAGGCGGCTGATTTTAAATCTTCCACATCGTCTATCTTTAGTTGAGCTAATTCCTGTTTTCTACATGCTCCAGTGATGCCAACAATTAACGCAACCTGAAAGAGCATTAAAAACAATGATTTGATAATACATTTTTCTTTAAAATTTGCCTTTGTGAACAAATACTTATCGTCTGGCGCATCATTTAAGAACTGATGAATTTTCTTTGATGTGAGAGTTTTAGATTTTTTTGGTTTGTAACCATCTAATTTTCTCTTTAATAATGCTCTTTACTTCATATATCCGCTTATGTTCACGTTATGGTAGACAACAAGCGTGATCCGCAGCATGGAATAATGCACCCATAAAGAATTCGGCTTTACCTTTTCGGATAATTCTCCAAAATAAGCTAGGAGCACATTTTCTGAAAAAGACGATTTGATATCTTTCGCTTTTCTCCAATCCATGAACTGGTTGTAGGTAATATTGTACCTCTTTCGGGACTTTTCCGGTAGTAAATTAAGGGAAGTGTTTTGAACTGCTTCGGTAACATTAGGAGGGTTGCACTCCATCGATGAATCACTTTCAACATCGTTGTTTTCCATTTTTTCGGCAATTAACGTAACTTAATAATTAAAAAATTATTGACGTGAAAAATAAAACTTGTGATATGTCAAAAAGTAAGCACTAGCCTACTGAAAAGTGAAACAAAAGTTTTAAATTGATAAAAAACACGTTTGTTATAATAACGTACAGTTAAATGATATTGTCAATTTTCGTGAGTACTTGATTGTATGGAATATGTTACTTTCGCATATGGTCGTGGGAAATTATTATTTTGGCCCAAAAAGATAAGTTAAAATTCAATTTAATAATTCAAAACACAAAGAATCGGTTTCACATTTTAAAAAAAATGAATTAAAACATTTCATAAGTGGTAATAAAATAAATTAACGAAATATCACACACATAAATTACTAAATTTCAAAAAAATTCCTACACAATAATTTGAACGTAGACTTTTGAATAGGTTTGTACTTTGTAGGACTTTGTTGTTGTTGTTTTGTTCTCTTAGCTTTTCCTTAAATTTATTTTAACAACAAAATAAGTAAGAACAAATCCTGTAATTAAAATTTATAAATATGTGCATAACTGTTTGTTTTTTTGGGTTAAATAGTTTGTATTCTTTGTTATTGCGAAACAATGAAACGTGTATTAAGTTTTTGATCCGCTTTTGTAGGTCAAACTTTCAATTTTTTCGAAAATAGGTTTTATAGTTGTTTTTGGTGTTCATCTTTATTTTATAACAGAAATGAGCATATGAGAGTATGTGTATAGTTAGCGCAATTATTTTACTTTTCTAATTAGTAACGGAACAAGTGATTCAACGTTAAATAATGCGTTTTAGTTTTAACTATCGAACGTTATATATGTAGAGATCGCGTTCATGTGCGTGTATGTGCACATGTATCTTATGCCAATATCTCTTGAGACATTGGTTTTAAGACCCGCAGTTCAATTGTGACCCCAGATTTGGAGTTAAAATATGTAGAGCGTAGAGCTATTAAATTGATTGGTAACTCTGATCTTACTAAGGAGCTTTATTCATTGCAGCACAGGAGAAATGTTGCTGATTTAACGATTTTTTATAAATACGTTATGGATGAACGAGTTTCTGAAGAGATCAAATCGATTTTACTGAGGCCTGCATTATTCTTGCGTCATACCAGAGCTGCAATAGCGGCCCATCCTTTTGCGGTTCAAATAACAAAGTGTAGAACTGTAGCCTTTCAGTATGATTTTTTTAATCGAGTATCACACTCTTTTAATTCCTTGCCGGCGTGGGTTTTTCCTGATAATTTTAATCCTCAAAATTTTAAAATCAACGTTCATAAATTCCTAAAGGAAACATAATTTAGAATCCCAATCCTAGTTGGCATGGTATCTTCGGATATTCAGAGACGTTAATTTATAACTCGTTATTATTAACACTAAACATGCCTAACTTCCAATAAAAAAAAAATGTGTGTGTATCTGTCTGTGGACAAGATATCTTAGCAACTAATTGATCTATTGACCTAATTTAGTCATGTATCTTATGCCGATATATATTCTATGGCATTGATTTTCAGATCCATAGGCCTAATGTGACCCGATATATGGGGTTCTTAAGGTTTGTGTCTGTCTGCATGAGGACATAATATCTCAGACTATTTTACCTATTGACCCCAAAGTTGGTACACAGGCATCATAGGACAATATATTTCTTTTTTTTTTCTTGTTTTTATGATATTTTAATTGACAACTTGTTGACAGCCTCCGTTCCTACATGAAATATGAACGTCATAAAAAAAGAGTTAATTTAAACACAATCGGGCGTAATATACCCAATTTCTTTGCTCTTTTTATCACCAATTTCTTTGTCTCGTTTTGGGTATATGACCATGAAATCTCAACATATGATGTTTTGCCGAATCACAAGCTATACGCCTACTGTAACAATAATTATAGTGCAGAGGGAGTTGCTCTAATTCTTAATAATGATTTATAGTATTCTGTAATCGTTGACCAAATGGATAGCGCTGACGTTATTAGAGTTGAGCAAATGGTGAATTCTGATAAGGTAACCTTTGTATGCATCTACAGGCTCCATGGACACAGTCAAGGTATGTTTACTAATGAATTATCTCAGTACCTAAGTAGAATCAAATCCAAAAAGTATTGAGTGACATAAACATAAATATCCTAAACAAAACAGAATCATCCACTAAGTATCTTTTTATGATGTCATCCTTTGGACTCGATTAATTAAATTACCAGGCCTGCTAGTGGTACTTGCATGGACCACATTTTTAATTGTCAATCGTTGCACTGTATACTGAGGTCCTGAATTTAAACGTAGCAGATCACGCTTGTCTTTGCTTAAACATGCAGTACAATAACAATACTGAAGTTTCAAATACTAAAGATGACTTGTGTTGTCTTACTTCCAAAGAGGTAATTGATAATAATAAATCAAACGGGGTGCTTGTTGAAGAAAATTGGCCTAAAATTTTTGCGGAGAGTAATCCTTCATTTGCGTTTGATGAGTTTATGAAAATCCTAACTGCGACCATGAACTTTTTTCGTAAGAAACTTAAAGTTAAGCATAAAACCAAAAAACTACAATCTTAGCTCTCTGATGATTTATACACGAAAATTCAAAGACCAGATCTTACGACCAAATGATACGGCCAAACGAAAAAACTAGTGACCTTTCCTTACCTAATGATTTTCCATCTAAACAAAATAAAAAATTTGGATTTCGAGCATATGTGGGGACAGAAAAGCGAATATTAGTTCTCATAGCTAAAAACTTGAAAAATCTATAATTATAAAACGGGATACGACCAAATGAAAAAAACTAGTGACCTTTACTGACCCAACGATGACCAAACGATTCCATATGCTAAACTTGGTAAAATCGATACTTGGGAGGCTAGAATCCTGGAGGCGAATCATTAAAATAAAAATAATACAGGTTTTGCAGTCCAAATTCAACATTTTGCAAATCAAATTCAACTTTTTGCAAATCAAATTCAGCTTTTTGCAAATCAAATTCAATTTTTTTCTCTTCAATTTCATTTGCAAAAAGTTGAATTTGATTTGCCAAATATTGAATTTGATTTGAAAAAAGTTGAATTTGAAATGAAAAAATTGAATTTGAATTACAAAATGTTGAATTTGATTTGCAAAATGTTGAATTTAAATTGCAAAACCTGTATTTGCAGTGAGAACATTCAGGCGAAAATTGCTTTTTTTGTTGATGTAATTTTGTTGCATTTGAAATGGTTTATTTCTATTAATTATATTTTAATTGACCTTTCACGATCAATGATTTTTCACAAAAACAAAATACACAATTGAGATTTCGAATATTTCCAGTCCGTGAAAGAGAATTCTTTTTACCCAAAACTTGAGATGTCTATAATTATAAAACGGGATACGACCAAACGAAAAAAACTAGTGGCCTTGCCTGACCTAACAATCATACATCCAACGAAAATAAGACAAACTGATTTACGACATGTAGGAAGGGGCTACTGCAAGTGGATTTCAGCCTCTTCATACCTTCAACATCATATAAAATTAAAATAAAAAGTTTTTGTTTTTGAACTAAATAAAAAAATTTATTATATGTAACGTTAAACTAAATAAATAAATGTATTAAAATATCGGTTACAAATAGGTTAATCCAATATTTACAGCATTTACGAAACGCAATAAAAAAAGCTCAAGAAGTTTAACAATTGTGTCAAGAACACAATTGGCGCAAATTGTCTTTTTAGGCGCAAATTGTGTTTTTGTGCTGTTATAATTTTGTTGCATTTGAAATGATTTATTTCTTATAACTAATTAATTATATGTGACCAAACTTTAAAAACTTGTGACTTTTCCTGACTTAACGATTCCTCATCCAAAAAAAATTAAAAATTTAGATTTCGAGCATGCTGGGGGGCTGGAAAGTGGATTTTAGCCCCCCAAAAGCTCAAAATTTGAAAAGGTTGTAAAAAAAACGGGGTACGACCAAACGAAAAAAACTGACCTTATCTGACCTAACAATGACCAAACGATTCCATATTTCAAACATTGTAAAATCAATATTTGGGGGCCTAGAATCCTTGAGGTACATATGGACCTTAGGACTTAAAGCAAAAATCAATAGGCGCATCGGTATACAGTTTTTTGAAACAGGAGAAGTTAAATCCAAAAACGTTCTTTGAACCCAGCTACATGAACTGAATTGCTTTCAAGCATATCTCAGCTCAAAAATAAGCCCTCACATGGAGTTGATGAGCTTGATAACATTACACTCAAGTGTATAGTGCTTTAGATTGTGGACGTTTTAAAGCATATACAAGTATGGAATGCGGCATTTTCCCAGAAAGTTTAAAAAGGTTGTAATTGTTCCCATTCACAAAAAAGTTATAAGGTATTGGTGGAAAATTGTCGCCCAATATCATTCCTGTCATTAACTATAATACAGTTTTTGAAAAAACTCTTAAATCAAGGTTAGTTACATTTCTAAATATGTTTGGCTTCTTTAGTGGGGTTCAATTTGAGTTTAGAGAAAATTATGATATAGAAAATGCGTTGATACAATTTTTAAATTTAATTTTTGCCAGTATAAATAAGAACCAGTCCACTGCTAGCCTGTTTACCGATATCACTAAGGCGTTTGATATGGTCGACCATGCACTTCTTCTTGATAAACTCCATAGAATTGTATTTCGTGGATGCATCTATTATTCCTGATTTCAATCAAACCTTTTTGATATACAACAAGTTGTAAGAATTGGGTCGGGCGTTAGCTCTTTTGACAACCTATCAACTGAAGTTCCACAAGGCTCAGTACTGGGGCCTATATTATTTTTAAAATATATAATCTCCATCTTCAACATTATTCTCTATGGGAAAGTTGCAGGTTTTGCTGACGGTATAGCCTACACATATAAAGGTTCAAGCCAGGAGTTACTCATATGCTATATAAACAGCGACTTAAGCGAAATAAGAACTTGCTGTTTGATTTTCATTCATGTCTAAGTAGCATGTCTAAGTAGCGAGATCCAAAGTCATGTTTTTAAAGTTAGTAACATTGTTAACGTCTACCATCACCAGTTATGTTATGCGACGTGCAATGATTCCTGCACAGTTATTGAAGCAGTTAGCACCTTCAAATATTTGGGTATTACGATTGATAATTCGTTTAAGTGGAAATACCATATTGATCTCATCAAAGGTTATCTGCTCTGTGCAATTAGGAAGATGTACCTTTTAAGAGCAGTATATGCTCATCCACCATTTTAAAAATGTTTTACCAATTACCATGCCATAATAGGTTCAAAACTTCTATATTGTCTAACGGCATGGGACACCGCATATATTAATCTACTATGTCCGATTATTAGAGCTCAAAAGCATGCAGTTCGTCTAATTTATGGTAAAAATAAAACACTCCCGACCTCTTTTTCGATTAGAAAATATTTTGTCTTTTTGGCGGTTGTACATTTTTTTAATATTAATATTATTTTACACATTCAGTAACAACAGAAATCTTAGAATGATTACAGCATACAGTATGAGACAAAGAAATTTCTTCGAAGTACCTAGAGCGAACTCAGACTTTGTAGAAACTACTTCACAACTATGGCGCTGTTTCTGTTTATCTCTCTGCCATCTGAGTTATGAGCAATAACGTCTCTAGCTATATTTTTAGAATCTCTTAAAAAGTTTATCATAACAGCTGATAATGTAGAACAGTTTTTTAGCTAGTGCGTAACCCACTTGTCTCCTTGCCTGCTAAGTTGTTCTGATGCGGTTATATAATAACTGATTATGTTGAGGGACAAATGGGGACAAAACAATATGGGGATAATGTTTACTTGCATACAATTTGCCACTAGATCGGATTTTCGAATTCGAGCTACAGAATTATATACATAAACAGAAATTCTCAATCTCTTCCGGTTAAAGACAAAATAATTAACCATTATTCTAATTGATCCACATTTTTTTTCTTTTCATTTTCATATTATTTTGCTGAATTTAATATTTAAGTTTTCTGTTACTTATACTCTTTATACAAATAGTTTAATTAGTTATCCTTAATTATCTTATTTAAAATCAACAATTATTTTAAGTCATTCTAACTATATTTACTTTAGTTTAAACACAAAAAAATATACTTTAGTTAAATTATTGTTAATAATAACGCCCGAAATCAAGAATGGATCTTGGGAACACGGTACGCTTGTGTTATAGTCTCAAGTTACACATAATTATTTTGGTTTAACTTCTCACTTCTCTTCGTGAAGTTGTAGTTATTCCGCTAAGAGTCTGTTATAAATCAACCAAATAAAGTTACCAACAACTTCTTTTTAAGATAAATAGTATTAACTTGTTTTGTTTGTAAATGATAACAGCTTTTTGAATATTCACGTTTTATGATTAAAAACCTCAGGTTCTAAAATAAAATTACAAACAATTGCTATACCAATTAGTGATTCCAAAGGTTAACTATAAACAGCTATTTAGTTAATAATTATTTAATTATTTAAATTAAATCGCTAAAATTGTAAATATAATTGATTCTTAATATTTATGTAAACAATCATATAATTATTTATATATACTTGTAGTTTTTGCAACTGCTCAGTGTTAACATAATATAAATTTTAAGTATAATTTATGCCAAGCATTATTGATTGGTTGAGATCATAAACAATTTCAGTTGTTATTGAAACAAATATTTGTAATTATGTATTTAGAATTAACAAAACAGATTTGTAATTCACTATGGGGAATAAAAGTAGAAATTACTTCGGTCTGAAAGACCTGAATATTACATTCTCGAGTCAAAAGTGAAATTCTTACCCCCATTTTTTTTTTGGCATTTCTCGACGTTTTAGGACCTAGTGATTCTAAAAAAGCCAAAAAAAAATGTATGTCTGTCTGCTGGCCGTCCAGCCCGCCGGCCGGCCGTCACAAACGACGAAATCTAGAAAACCGCTGAAGGGATTTTTCTAAAAACAGGTATACTCAAGAGGAAGAGCCGAAAGGACGATGTGTTCGATAACTGTACCGGAAGTGTGTCAAAAAATCGTCAAGTGTGTCAAACAAGGAAATTTGCATATTTTTTACTTAAAAAACGTTAATTTTAAGTGATTACGAATAGGAACATTGAATTTAAAGAAATCCCGATGGTCGCAAACTAGGCCAAAAACTAGATTATTGCATCATTAGTTTAAAAAAATATTGTCAAGTGTGTCAAAAGAATGATTTTCATTTTGTTAACCAAGTTTTTGGAAAAAAATTAAAATAATTATTTGTATGACATGAAATTTAATTTATTGTTCGATTAAACATGGAAATTTTTGATTTTGTTATAATTTTTGAAATATTTTTGGAATCTTGAAAAAAGTTTGTATTTTTGATTTTGTAAGAATTTTCTGAATATATTTAGTTTTGAAAAAGTTAAAATTTTTGATTTTATTATAATTTTTGGAATATTTTTGGAATTTTGAAGAAAGTTTTAGAATTTTGGAAAAAGTTTTTTGAATTTTTGATTTGGAAAAAGTTTCAATTTTTGATTTTGTAATATATTTTGATTTTTGAAAAAAAATTCTATTTCTGATTTTGTCATAATTTTTGAAATATTTTTGGAATTTTAAAAAAAGTTTGTAGATTTGATTTTGTTATAATTTTTAGAATTTTGAAAAAGTTTCAATTTTTGATTTTATTATAATTTTTGCAAATTTTTAGAATTTTGGGGAAATTTTGAATTTTTGAGTATGTGAATTAAGAAATTTTGCAATACTCTTAGAATTTTGAAAAAGTTTCAATGTTTGATTTTATTATAATTTTTGGAATTTTAAAAAAATGTGTACTGTGATTTTGTTATAATTTTTGGAATATTTTAATAATTTTGAAAAAAGTTTGAGTTTTAAATTATGAATTTTTGCAATATTTTAAAAATTTTAAAAATATTTAAATTTTTGATTTTATTACAATTTTTGTGATTTTGAAAAATATTTAATAATAATATTTTCTGAAACGCTAAATGGAGATGTTTTTGAGTAGTTTGCTGGGTATCTTCTTTTCACAAAGTTATATTAATTTATGATCTGTTATAGTTTTCTGGCAACGTATTAATATTTCGTGTTTGCTTTGTAATAAATTTCTAAACAGAGATAAAAAAATACTTGTACTTTAACAAAGAGTTGTATGTTCCTCAAAATCCTTAACTCAGACCGAAGTCTTGATATCTCAGAGATGTGAGATTTCAGCCCCTTTATATTTAAATATTTTATTTAAGCAGACCAGGGTTTTAACCACTGGTATACACAATAAATTGCATGTACTTTCGATGATTAATAATTTTAAAAAATTAACAGATCAAATCAGAACCTTATTGTAAAATAGGAAGAATGTAGTTTAATTAATAATTTGTTTCTTTTCCATAAAAGAAAATGTATTAAAAACCTAAAACTTTTATAATTTTTGACATTTAAATAAAAACAACTGTGTTATTGGCTTGGGCTGTCCATTAGAATACCCAACCTTCTATAAAACATGATTTTCAAAATTTTTTGGAAAATGTAACAATATGGGTTTTTTATTGACTAAAGACGATGTAGAACAGAGGAGCAACTTTTTCAATAGCTCAAAACCAGAATGCCGTTTTTATATATAAGGAAAAGTTATTCTTGTAAGTGTAAAACATGGCTGTCAGGGCTGTATAGTCCATCAGCCGAGAAGCGATAACTAAGCTATTGGTGAAAGTTTTTTTAACTATATATTTCTAAAATGGTTATTACCCTATAGTGAATTTTAACCAAATGAAATTTTATCAAATGCAATAGGGCTTAGATCAGGATAAATAAGGCAGACTCTAACACCCAGGTTAGAAAAACCAAGGCTTATCGAATGGGCCAAGCTTGGCCCAAGCTTGAAAAACTAAGAAATGATTATCAAGGCATTGCCAAGCCTTAGTCTGATACATTTTGTCATACTAAGCCAATGGTTAAAATAAATAAATGTAAATTGTATCTTTTGACTACTATATTTAGTTTTGGGCCAAGCTTGGTTCAATGTTGAAACAAATTTATTGTAATTGTTATATAATTTCAGCATTTGTGCAATGATGGACAGTAACCAACAAATTTACAATATATGAGGAAATTCCACTACAATACCCGGGTAATAAAAGGCTAAGGGGCCAGGCCTGCGCCAAGCAACAGCTTTCGGGGTTTTGGCCAGACTTAATATTTTCAAACGGCCCAAGTTTGTGCCAAGTTTGGACTGACGTCCTTGGGCCATGTCTGGCAAATAAGACTTTGGCTAGATTTACCAAACCAATATTTTTTCCAGACCTCCTTTAAATGTGTGGAAAGAAGTTGTTGAAAGAGTAACATTTATAAAATTAGAGAAAAGCTTAAAATGACTTGCACATGTTTACACTACATTAGACTAGTAAATAATGCGTAACATAATAAACTGAATCTTGGTTCAGTCTAGGCATTTACAACTGGCCCACACTGTAACCAAAGTTAGCTAGCCAAGGATTATACTGCATTATACATTAAAATGCAATATTTAAAAATATACCTTTTTTATTTTTTTAATAATCATATAAATTTCCTTATAGTAACAATTTGAATTTGATTTTTTATTTTAATGAATATCGATTTCGACCTACGTCATCCTCAGTTCTTAAATTATTATTACAATCTTTGCTTAAACTAATGTCTTATATACCATTCAAACTGCTATTTTTTATTATTATGTCATATATTTTGTTAGTTTTAGTGTTGATTTTATCATTTAAAATGTTGTTATTGTTTTTATGTTTATATATTTCTATTTCTTCCTTTCTATCTAGATGTTGTACTTTTCTTTTTTTATGTAATATGGTTAAATTTGTGTTGATATTGGTATATTTGTGTTTTTCTATTTTCAAATGTTGGGCATATCTGAATTTTGGATCACTTTTATTAATTTCACTGGTGTGTTCAATAAATCTTTTTGTGAAGGACCGCCCGTTTGACCTATATAAAATTTACTACAGTCATCACTGGCAATTTTATAAACACCTGTGTCTAAGGTTTGGGTTTTTTTGGTTTTTAGGTAATTTTCTATTTTATTTTTGTTTTTGTAAGCTGCAATATTGTGGCGGTCTGTATTGATTTATTATGTTAATATGATGAGTTCCTATTTCTATTAGTTTTGATTCTTTGAACTTTTTTAATTTCAATTTTTTATTTCACTTTTCTTTTTTAATCGTGCTTTCCATATCATTTTTTACTGATTCCATTTATTATTTCATCCGAAAACCAACCCAAACGGATCAAACAATAAATATTAAATCACATCATCCATTCCAGCATTAACTGCATACAACCACATGATCAATAGAATGAACAATATATACCAATGAATGCAGAAAATTATCTAGACGAATAAAATAATATAAAATACATAGCCAGTAAAAACGGATATAAAAACGAAATAATTGACACATTAAATAGAAAACATAAAAACAAGAAAAATTTGCAAACCCTAACAACACTGAGGAATAAAGAAAACTTAGCAGGCAAAAAATACATAGGCGTAACATATAATAAAACAACCTTCAAAATAATGCAATAAACTTTAAAAATATATGGATATATTGCAGCTTACAAAAAAAAATTAAATAGAAAATTACCTAAAAACCAAAAACCCAAACCTTAGACACAGGTGTTTATAAAATTACCTGTGATGACTGCAGTAAATTTTATCAAACGGGGCGGTCCTTCACAAAAAGATTTATTGAACACACCAGTGAAATTAATAAAAGTGATCCAAAATCCATATATGCCCAACATTTAAAAATAGGAAAACACAAATATACCAATATCAACACAAATTTAACCATATTACATAAAAAAAGAAAAAGACAACATCTATATAGATAGGAAGAAATAGAAATATATAAACATAAAAACAATATCAACATTTTAAATGATGAAAGCAACCCTAAAACTAATAAAATATATGACATAATAATAAAAAATAGCAGTTGAAGTAGTATATAAGTAATAGTTTAAGCAAAAATTGTAATAATAATTTAAACTGAGGATGACGTAATACGAAATCGATATTCATTAAAATAAAAAATCAAATTCAAATTGTTACTATAAGGAAGTTTATACGATTATTAATAAAATTTAAAATTAAACATAAACATTTTAAAAAAGTATATTTTCAAATATTGCATTTAAATTCAAAAGTGACAAAAGCATACAAACAGTGAATAATATGGAAAACCATAACAACACACATAATGAATTATACATTGCAAAAAAAATTAAAAAGCTATGAATTCGATTTATTTGTTTTAGAATTGGTCCAGCATTGTATTTAAATATTGATCCAATGTGTACAAATAATAATGGTACGTGGTTATCATTTAAGGTTAAAACAACATTCAACCAATTTTATTTTAAAGCTTGTCTCGACGTTGTTCAACCTTAAAACAAGCTTGGCTCAATGTAAAAACAATCCTTTGTCCTTACCTGGGTAGTATTGGGCCAGCATTGTATTTAAATATTGTTCCAAGGTCTAAAAATAATAATGGTACGTGGTTATCATTTAAGGTTAAAACAACATTCAACCAAGTTTATTTTAAAGCTTGTAACAACATTGTTCGACCTTAAAACAAGCAATGTCAAAACAATCCTCTCTGCTTACCTGGGTAGGGAAATCATATATTTCTTATTATTATTAATTTATTCAAAAAATAACTTGACGGTACTTCTTATCGATCTTGCTGCTCAGATTGCATATAACTAGGCATCAAAAACGAGAAACCAAAACAGCGCCGGATATATATTCAAATAAGGTTAACCCTAAAAGATTATTTTAAATCAGGCGTGAAACAGGCCCACATCAGATTGGCCTTATAGAGGTTGTCCTTTCTGAACTAATCAGGTCCTGATCGCGACCTGCCTGTATTCAGGCTTTCCCTAACTAATTTCTGCTCGAGATAATATCTCACGTTAAATTATACATCAATACTGCTACTGGAGTATGCGTACTTGTCACACACGTAGATCAAAAATTAAAAAAATTTACAAATCAAAGAAAAGTGATCCCCCCATGGACTATAAACGGCACGTTGTAATATAGTAATAAAGTAATTTTCAAGTTCAAGTGTTGTGTATTAGGTAGTACAGAATGAATAATAACAACAAATATGTAGATACTTTTTAAGACCTAGGCTTTTTAAGACCCACAACAACATGCATACTGAGGTGTGTGTTGATGAACACTATTTTTAAACTTTTGGAGATTGAAACTACTCGGGACTATAAATTCCTGTTCAGACAAAGAAATCCTTTTGAATAATGTCGCTATTGACAGTTGGGATTGCAATCCCATGGTGTTTAATGAATCCCGGGACTACGGGATTCATAAACTTAAAATCCCGGGAATCCTGGGATCCCGGGATTTAAAAATTGTATGGAAAACCATAAATAATTTTAAAAAAACACAATATTCAAATGAATTATTCATTTTTAGTAATAATTCACTAAAATGTCCATATATTTTGATTAACTCAATCGAATTTCGTGATTTTATACTTGTTTAAAAGGTATTGAGCTAAGTAATTTCAGTAAATTATTTTATCACGTTTCGAATTTGGAAGAACAATAGGGTGACCTGAAAACTAAATATAATATTTTAAAATAGGCAAAATGAAATGTTTATAGTAATAATGTTTAGACAAAATAAGAAATAGTGTTGAAATGAAAATTCAAGGTAATAAATCAGCATGTGTACTATTTAGCTGATTACTCTCTAGTTTGTTCTAAATTGCTGTGTTAAATGATAATGACACAAGTTTTTCACTTAGTTATCCGTGAAGTTCCCTAGCATACAATTGGCCACCAAGGTTGCAAAATAACCCTTAATTATTTTAAACACAAGTTGTAAAACAGTTGCAAGCTAGTAACGAAGTGAGTCAATAATTTTTGTTGCATTAGAACCGTTTTGAAACGTAATTTACATAATTGAAACTTGATAAAAAATAACGTAGAAATAAAAATTCTTATTAATTTCAAACAATATAATAATAGTTTAAATCTACATACTTCAATTTTATTTGGTTTTGTGAAATTCATATTTAGAAAAGATTTATTGAATAATTTTATATATGTATATTTTAATTTGTCATATATGTTAATATTTTTTCTATTCATGGAATATTAAGTATTTTATATTTTTTCTGATTTTTAATCCATTAGTATTATTACAATGAGCATAGAATGGTTTTTTAGAAAATAATTATTATAATATTTATTTTAAAAAGAGAATAAATTTTATTTAAATACAAAATAGCTAACGATATATTTTTTATTTATTTCAAAAAATAAAGAGAAATAAATCCCAAGCAGAGAGAAAGGTGGTAGCGGAGGGTTAGCTGGAGGAAATATTTTAAATTCAGAGGTTATAATGCAATGTTTAAGTAACGTTACTTTGTAACTAGTTCATACCGTTATTTTACAACGCCTCTCAAAACAACTGATCTACAACTAAGGTTGCAAAAAACCTGGGCAGTTGCAGCAACGTTTTCTGGCAGTTTTAGCAACGTAATTGTAAACGATTAGCAACTTATGGGTCGTAGCAACCATAGTTGAAAAACGGGTTTGCCGCAGTTGCAAAACTTTAAAATGTTGCTTGTGTGGTTTCACTTAGTTATTCAATATTCATGCAAGGTTTTGGCAACAGCATTTTTTGTTGGTTTTAGGGATTTTTTGTTGATAATTCTCTACAACTTGAAGGATGAACGTTTTCTGTTCTTTCTTGACTTAAAATATCTATTGTAGTCCGTCATTAACTTTACTCTCCGTTCTGTAACGTCAATTACGCTCAAATATTTTTCATTCGCCGTTCAAACATCTGGGTTTTCAAGAAGAAATTTTGGAATTTTTTGAAGACTACTTCAAAAAATATCTTGGATTTGTCAGACACGAAAAGATTTAAATATATTTCATTCGGTACTACTTTGGAAATATTTGATTTTCTAGATCATGTCGGTTTGTGTCATCATGTTGGTTTGATTATGAAATTTTAACTTTTTTTCCATTGCTGTTTTGATATTGTTACTCAAACTTCAGTCAACAAATGTTAGAAGTACTAGAATATCACCTTTTGCCTATTTTATACTTTTATATTTAATTTTCAGGTCACCTTAGGGCTTACTGTGTTTCCAAATTTGAAACGTGCAAAAATAATTTACTGAAATTACTTAGCTTAATACCTTTTAAGCAAGTATAAAATCCACGAAATTCGGTTAAGTTAATCAAAAGATATGGACATTTTAGTGAATTACTAAATAATGGTATCTACAGGCAAATGCAAATTTCAAGACCTTCTAACAGTTTATGACTAAAATTTTTTAAAATGCTTCTTAAAAAATTAGTTCTTGCATCCAAATTTTGAGAACACTAATGAATTAACAAAAAACCGTAGAAGATCGACTTTCAAACATTTTTCTCGATAAACTACACTGTCAGGAATGTATTGATTGATACTCAACTCATATTCCGATACTTGCCATAATAATTGTTTTTCCTAAGTCACTCTGCAAATATTTTTGACGGCAAATAATTTTTTTATAAATAAAATACTGTACTTACTTGAACAATTTTAGTAAATTTTGTTTATTTTTAGAAATACTTTGTTAAGTTAAACTGAAAATTTGAAGAAATTCTTAAAATAAAGGAACTTTTGTTCTAAAGCTTTTTTATTTTTAAATAAAAAATATAAGTGTGTTCTAAGTAAATGTTTGATTAGTAAAAGTATTAATATTTTGCTTGGCAACTTTTTTGTTATAATGTCACTGGAAGCAATGTGGCCTTTTCGAAAAATTGATCCCAAAATCAGAAAGTTCCACTAAAACTTTTTTGTAGAAATTCTGAGAAAAAAAGTTTGGACTAAAAAAGTTAGGCAATCAAAAAATAACGTGGGTTTGCTTCAGCGTTTTTGAGATATAAGTTTTTATAGCCAACAAATTTCAGATCTTGTTTTACTATATGTAAAAGCGCTAGCTCTTGGACCCATCAATTGCAATTTTTTTGGGTTGATATGCGGTATAGACCAATAAACAAATTAAGCTCTGAGCATAACGAAAAAATCAACATTTTACATTTCCATACAAAAATGGGTCGGTTTATAACATATATAATTTTGAGTGGACATTCTTAGTTCGTATGTATCAAAATAAAAACAAATAATTTCAAACGTTTCCATTTCAAAAATCCTAATTCAATTATCTTCATCTTTCCAAACACCTCTTTGAACATTTTTACATCGCTATGAGATATTCACATTTCTTTAACGTTTTGTTGAGGTATTTTTATTCTATTTATTTAACTGTTTTGTCATTAATATTTTCGTAAATAAAACAAATATTGTTGATTTACAAAAAAACGTAAGAATACACGAACATATTATATCTACAACTAACAACAAATTAATAAAATAAAAAAATCATTTAACCAGTCTTATACAGGTAACCGTGGTGGTAACGTTAATAATTTTTAGTCTGTCATAATTTTCTCGCGGTTTTTTTTAAATCATTTTTTGTTAGTGTTGTTTGTGTTATTTTTTACTGTTGTGGATACAATAATTAACTTTATATATTTTTTACCTCAGTCAAATATGCTATCATTTTAGATAAGATTATAAGTTTATATTGCGAAGTATTTGACAAAAAAAAATCATAAACGAATCGAAAATAATTAAGATAATAAAAGTGATTTTGTGTTTAATTAATAATTAGTGTGGTTTAGTTTAAGCAGTTCAGTTACTAAAAATTATATTTATTTTATTAGAAATAAAAGAATCAATCGGCATTTAATTTATGTGAACTTCCTTCATAGAAATACTGCAGGAAGCGATAGTTTCAATTACCAGGTAAGAATAAAATAATTAATTTAATCATTAATAAGTAAAGTATCTATAAGTATTATACTTTAATCTACCGTAATCTGTTATCAACGTGAGTCAAACGATTTAGTTAAAGAATGCTTGAAGGAAATATATTTGACATAAAACTCAAACAATTCGTTAGAGGTTTCTCATTTAATAGTACTTCTTTCTTCTTTATCGTCAAAGGGGTCCTGTTTTGCTAAAGATAAACAAAATCGAACAATATGAGATGGAAATGGTACACTAAAGTAAATATTTGAAATGTTTGGTATCCGTTGGTATTTATTTAGTATTTGCTCACCCTCGTTTAGCCTAAAAAAATACCTCAATTATGATTCGTTTCATGATTCGTTTACTATGTCAAATGTTAAAAGACATGGTTTATGCCATTCTAGCTATTTAAAAGGTTTGGATTTTTTACTGTGTTTGAAGTGTCTTGGCTTTTACAACTGGTGTGGGAGTTTTCGCTATTTGCCTGTTTTGACCATTTTTGCTTTCATGTCTATCTTCACTATTCTGACTGTATTGATTATTTTGGTAGATTCCTCAGACTTGATTGTCTTGACTGTGTTAACTGCTTCAAAAGTCTTGACTTTCTTTACTTTCCTTTCTATTTAACAGTCTTGACTATCTTCACTTTGTTAACTATCTTGGTAGTTCTGACTACCTTGGTACTTATGAATTTATATACTACTCTCATGGTTTATGTTGTTTCTTCCTATCGAAATGACTTAGGTTTGTTGGTTTTATTTATTATATTTTTGTTCTTAAATGTATAGTAAACCTTGATTGTCATAATAGTTTGCCCAGTTTGACTGTCCAGGCCAGTTTGACTGTCATAGGTGGATATTTTGAATCTATTGACTGTCTTGACTGCATTACTTATCTTGACTGGCAAGACTGTCTTGAGTATTTTGACGATTGTGTCAACTTCTTAACTGCTTTGCCTCTTAGCTTTGACAGTCTTGGCTACTTTGAATATTTTCACTGTCCTTACTGTCTTCCGGAAAGAAATCTGCTTTCTTGAATTTTAACTGTTTTGGCTGCATTTGCTAAGCTATACCAAGTGTTTGACTGTTTTGAATTTGCTACAATTCTGACGGTTTTAATTTTCTAAACATGTTTTGGATATCTTGACCCTCTAGAATGTTTCATTTATATGTTGCCAATATGAGCTAGCGTTACTATATTTTATAGTCTTGATTGTTTTAATGGACTTTGTTGTCTAGGCTTTTTGATTGTTTAGCAGGGGTGCTCAACCTTTTTCTATATATTTCTATACACATTTCTATATTTAGCTTCATTTCGTCTGTTAAATTTGAAAAATGAAATTTAATCTTCCAATACCTAGTATTTTTCAACTGTTTTTATTAGCCGAGAAAACTATTCAGAAAACCTTTTCGTTTAGCTAAACGATTCCTTTCAATAACTACAACTGAACCAACCTAAAATTTTCTTATTCCAATATTTCTATTGATCCCTAATACTTCTATAGTTAGCGATATTTAACATGCAATAACCTGATGTTTTTCAACTAATTCTATTATTTGGAAGTATCTGAATCTGGATTCACTTAGAAACATGCTCTTCAATTGAGGACTTTTTAGCGAAGGGACGGCAGATCCAGATTTTAGACGTTGCTCTTTTTTCCACCTAAAACATGAACAATAATCAGTTCTATGGGCATACATGGAGCATTTCATGTTTAAAAGTTTGGACTGGCTTCCCTTTTGCTGCAAGGTCTTCAATCATTTTTCGTGTTTATTTGGGTAAATAAACTTATGTATCAAATGTTTCTACTCAAAAGTGTTTCCCATAATATGTTTTTAAAAAAATTGGGTAGCAAAATTTATGAAAATCATTCTTTTACCTTACTTGAAGATATTTTTTTACACACTTATAATTTAATGATCACGCTCCTTGTAGGTAGGTGAACCGATGCCAACCATTAACGTGATCCTACATTCAAAGCTACTATTATCACTCAAAATACACATTTTTAAGCTAAACATTATGCAACCTTTTTTTTGACGGACTTAAAGATTTTGATCCAAGTTCTGTGCCGTAATCGAACCCATCGTCGTTTTGCCTCTCCCCTTTGCCGAAACATATAGTTACCTCGTAAGCTTTAATTCTTATCTACGGTTGATAAACATACAAACTCCATCGTTTTTTGTAAAATGAGTGCTATAGTGTTTGTCAAAATCTAATTTCGCTCCATGGACATTGATAAAATTGTATGCGTAATATAAAGTATATGAACCGCAGGAACATAAATAGTTATTTAATATTAAAAAATTATTTTAAATTAAAATATTATTTTTCTATGCGAAAAGTAAACTCACTAGTGTAAAAAAATAACAAATTATAGTTGCTATGGTTTTTCATATAATTTTACAAAGTATTTTAAAAACGTAACCATAAAAAAATAGAATATGGATTTTGAATGTTTTGTTGTCAATTTATAACTTTATAATTTATATTAAATATCGATTATATATTAGTATCATAGAAAAAATTGCATTTCCTACGCGAGATAAAAACGTTTTTCGTTCGTAAACATGTCTCACTCGACGCTAACGCGTCTCGTGAACAAATGTTTACTCACGAAAAAAATAATGTTTTCATCTCTTGTAGGAAAATATACTATTTTTTACGAAAATATCATAAATAAAAACAACCAATCAAAGTAGGCTATTTTTCCAACATTAAAATAACAAACTTCAAAATTTTTGTTGGCAGAATTCTATCAACAGAAATTGATAGACAGAATTTAAAGGAATGAAACCTTTGAAAAATTCTGTCGCAGATTTAAATGAATCGACAAAAATGTTGATCAAAATTCTGTTGGATGACGTCAATTCTGTCAACAGAGAAAATTCTGACGACAGAATAACAGCCTAGCAAATCCAGACTTAAACTAAAACTAAATATACTAGATAACAACAAAAATATTTAAATGGAAAATGAAACTTCTCGCAATCGACCTAAAATTTCTTCGCGTTCGACCAGTCGATCGCGATCGACGCGTTGGGCACACCTGGTTTAGAATGTCTTATCTGATGTGACAGTCTTGGCTTTCTTTACTGTTTTAACTGTAACGATGGTCTTGATTGTTTAGATAATCGGCTCTGTTTCGGTAGTCGTTACAGTTTTAATTGTCTCGATCGTCATAACTATCTTGCTGGTTTTTACTGCGTCAACTGCGTTGACTGTCTTACCTCTCTTTATTGTTTTGAATGTCTTGATTGTCTTTACTGCCTTAACTGTCCTTATTGTCTAGACTGTCTTACTGTCTCACAACATCATTCATTTTTGCACCCTACTATTGATGGAAACTGTGACCCTGTCTTCATTTAAAAGTTAATGTATGCACTTTTGTACTCAGATATCCCGAACCAAAGAGTATATGAACGAGAATTTGTAGTAAATGCTCGTGAATTCGTAATCTATATATTCTTCAATTTTATTTGGTACCATTGTTTTTTAAATGTGCTGTGTAGTAGGAATTACAATATGTGTCACAAAAACACATGACCATTGTGAGTTACTGTAATCCTCAATGATTAAAGCCCATACAGAGAGTTATATGAAGGCCCGTTTCTTCGAGCAAGCAGTAAAGTGCCATCATCAAGGAATATTCTATAGTCAAGATTGATTGAGACTGGTTAGAGTTCATCCACCAACACCCCTAAGATATCACATTGGCTGGTGATATCTTACTGCTATTGCCAGTGGTATGTAATTTATCACATTAACTCATATGTCAATAGCAGAAACTGCAGTATGCGGGCTTATCACACCCGTAGGTCAAAAATTTAAAAAAAATTGCAAATCAATAAAAATTGATCCCCCATGCAAAATAATTGGAAATGAGCGATGCAACCATTTTCTAATTTTTGATTTTTTGTGTTTTTTTTTCTCCCAAAAAAATGGTATAAACAAATTGTTGCTTGTCAATTGTTAATGTCAATTCAATAGTTTATTATTGTTGCGATTACGACCTCTGAGCCTTGTGAACTTTGTGAACTCAACCAACTCTAAACAGGGGAAATGACGGAACAAATCAAATTTCTTTAGGCAAACGTTGTAATCAAATATTTGTTTATAAATTATTTACTGAATAAATATTTATATATACAGCTTACAAACACATAACAGAGTATTTTTTATTAAAGCAATGAAGCATCCACGTGGTTATTGTTTATCTTTTGTATAAACTATGGTTCAATAATTAATATTTCCGTAATTGTTATTGATTAAACATCAAAAACGCTATAAAATTACAATTACACACATAAACAGAATAAAGTAAATGTCATTCCTCTATGCTGTAATTAAAATAATAAACACAAAATTATTAAAGTCATAATTAGAGATAAATATTCATTGACATTGGACGATATTTGTCTAGGTTATTAGCGTTTTTGTGTTCAATTGATTAGCTATTAATGAGAAACAATTGTGGAGAATTCGAGGAAGGGAAAATCGTATGTCGATTGAAAATAACCTATAGTATTAGTTGACATATGTACTATTAAATTGTAAAGTAAGTCCTTCACGTTAGAAAATACTAACATGGAAAATTACTCAAAATTAAATGCAAATATTTTCTTTATGTATAGAATTTTTTGTATATGTTATTTCCTGAAAAAAATCTAATGACGTTTATACAAAACGATCGATAGAGACTCTTACGTGATTATAATTATTTCAAAAAGTTATTGAACACTAACGATTAAAAACCGCCATTAAATTGAAAAAATAAAAACTATTAAAATTTTATTTTATTTTGATGACAATAAATAACATATAATATGCAGTCCTAAAATTTCGGGTTCAATATTAAGTAGATTTCATATAATATTTACCTATATGTATTATAATGTGAGGATCGTCTTGAAATTTTGGATAAATATTGATATAGTATGGTAAGCAAAGTATAGTCGACGTTCTGTTTTTGTGTTTTTAGTAAGTTGATAAATGAGGCTGGATAGTTTTAGGTAAAATATTTTTAGACGTAACAACTTATCAACAACCAATATATTCTTCAGGGAAAACAGATGGTGCAATGAATCCCACAATTTTCTCAGTCTATTAAAATAATAGTTCTAAAAATGAACTATTCTACAACAGAATATTTGGACAATAAATAGGTGAGTGAGACATTTTTGAAGCTCTTGTTTATCGGTTGTAACTTGTATTGCGCACGGGATAGAAGAATGAATTGGATTTTTTTAATGCATGAAACATTAAAGTTTTTTTTTTTATAATTAATTGACAGTTCGAATACAATTGTTAACTAAGTACTTCCAATCATCGAATGGCCGCTCTTTGCACAGAGTCTAAACATTTTATTGTTGACCGACAAGAACCTTCCCAAATATGACAACAACATTACATACCTGTGCGAAAAATTGACAATTAGAACAACAGCATTACCTGAAATTTAAAAAACTCCTTACATCAACTCAAGTCATGCAAATTTTTGTATTGTAGTTTTATCAAAAGTGGCGTTTTCAAAATCGGTTCAATTGAGTTTATTTTATAGAGGTCATTGCCTTTAAAAAAATAAGTTTTCTTTCTTAATATTGACAGGCTAAAAAAAACATATCTTCCAACGCACAAGAAATAACAATGATAACAAGAAATCTTGGAGTGCGATCTATAAATCGTCTTTAAACTTGAAACAAATCAATTACCTTATATATAACGTTACAAAAACTACTCCTCACAATCATCAAACGTTCTACTCCAATAAACTTTTTTAATGCTCTTGAAATACTTTCTTACATTTTTGGCCTGACCTTGATGCTTTATAAATGCATTGTATGGTTTCATTCCAGCAAACATTTGCTAGGTTTTTGAATCTGTTAGTTTTTAACGAATCAAAACATTATAATCACCAAATACAAAAACTGTGATCTAACTGTTGCTTAGACTTTGGGCTGGGAGTGGTTTAGTAGACTTTGATTTACAAAAACATAGCACACACAACCAAGGATTTTTTAAAAGTTATAAAGAAAAAAACAAAAATATGGTTTAACAATTAAAATTGATGTTTAACAGTTTTCCTTGAACTTAGCAAGTAGTGACGTAGCAAACTTAATAAAATTAAAAAAAATGTTCAAATCTTTATACAATTTATCTTGCACAACTTGTCAGAAATTGTAGATGTTATTTGAATGTATACATATTTACTTTATACGAAAGACAATGTTACTGTACATTAAACTGGTTAATAATTTTTAATTCATTAGACTTGAATATTGAAAAATTTGAATTATATATTAGAGATTTTTTGAGCACTTAAACTCAAGCAATTAAATTATTTGAATTTTTTAATTCGAAAGTATATTTTGGATTTTTCTCAGAGAAATAGTATATTATTGAATTAGGAGCTAAAGTTGTACTTTTTGGGTTGAGTCTATAGTTTGGCGGCCGACCGTAGGGAGGCCGACAATTATAGACGAAACACAAAAAGTCACTTCAGCTCCGAATTCAATACACTTTTTTTTTCGGAAAACGTTTAAATTTGTTTAAAAATATAAAATTAATGCATTAAATTTTTTATAAATATGTTTTATGTAATAAATTTTCTGAAATTAATTTTTATTGATTTTAATTCATTAAAATGAACTGAAATGCATTCTGTTTTGAACAAATTAATAACATCATGTTATTTTACTTTACTGCCGCCGTAAAAATATGAAAATTACTTTACTGCTGCCGTAAAAATATGAAAATTACTTTACAGCCGCCGTAAAAATATGAAAGGTACTTTACAGCCGCCGGCAGATAAAATAAAAATGGCGTTACTTTTGCAGCCGCCGGCTAAAAAGTAAGACTTTAGCTACTCCCCAGCGGCAGTAAAGTTAAACTATACAGCCGTTTGCCGAAAGAAGAATTTAATCAGTGTAAGTCACAACAACTAGTTGGAAATTGTCTTCTAAACTCATAGATCACAAGTTATTCGTTTAATGCTAACTTAGTTAGAGTATGATAAACATATGTTCGTAGAAGTAAATAGACTAAAATATACTAGAATTGGCTAATTGAATTACAAAAAATAGAAATACCTAATGAGAAAAATTCAACTTAAAAGTAGTTAAATAATGATGAAATTTCAACTTTGAAATACCATCGCCTCTGTAGGTTAGTTGGATAGCGTGTCTGCCAAAACGGATTCGAACCATGGTACTGACGAGGATAGTTCGAATCCCGATCCGAAACACTCTCTCTCTCTCTGGCGTTAAATCCCTTGGAGGGATTTTGCCGTCTGTGCAATCAGCTTCCAATCGTCTCGTTCCATGACCAGTTGACCCCAGTTTCGACATCCTATATCACGAAGGTCTTGGATGATGTCATCACGCCAGCGTTGTCTAGGTCTTCCTCTTCGACGAACACCAGCTGGTTGTTGTTGGGACGTTTTTTTAATCATTCTATCTAATGGTGCCCTTTCTACATGACCAAACCATCTAATCCGGTTAGATTTAATGAATCCGATTACATCGCAGCCTCCAAGAAGCTGTCTGATTTCATGATTCATTCGGATTCTATACTGATTTTCAGCAACTTTACATGGACCATAAATTGTTCGTATGACTTTCCTCTCGAATGTTGATAGAATTCTACAATCGGAGGAAGTCAGTGTCCAGCTTTCGCTTCCAAAGGTAAGCACAGGTCGAATTAATGTTTTGTAAAGTGTAAGTTTGCACGACTGCGAAAGATGTTTGAATCGCAAAAGTTTTGAGTATGCGTAGAAAACTCTGTATGCGGCTGAGACACGGGCTTTAATATCTGCCTGCATGTCATTTGACGATGTTATTACAGACCCGAGGTATTTGAAGTTTTCTACACGTTCCACTTCATAGTCGCCAGTATTCAAATTGCCGGGAGGTATATTCCTGGATGTTGTTAAAAGTTTAGTCTTGCCGGTGTTGATGCATAATCCAAGTCGTTTAGCATTTCTTTCAAGCTGAGAGAGACTATCCTTGATATCGCTTGTTCTACGTCCGAGAAGCACAATATCATCTGCATAGCCAAGAATTTGACTAGATTTGTTAAATATACAGTTTTGTGTCTCAATGCGGCTTTTTCTTATCGCGTACTCAAGCGCCAAATTAAATAGTACGGGCGCGAGTGCATCAACTTGTCAAATACCTGATGTTATATCAAAAGAGTCAGAAACTGACCCTTCGATTACTATTCTACAGTTTGATCCCGATGTTGTGAGTTTGCACAGAGAAACAAGTTTCTCTGGAATACCAAGGCATATGAGTTCAGACCAGAGGTTGTCGCGGATGATGCTATCATATGCTTGCTTGAAATCAACGTAGAGCTGGTGAATGCTGATGTTGTACTCCCAACATTTTTCCAGAATCATCCTTAAGGTAAAACATTGATCTGTGGTTGAACGGTTGGGACGAAAACCACACTGATAGTCGCTCACTGATGAGCCGAGCGAGTACGACATTAGCTAGTATTTTATATGCAGTGTTCAACAGTGCGATTCTACGATAATTTGCACACTTCAAACGGTCACCTTTTTTATGTAGCGGAACAATGAGAGCTGTTTTCCATTCAGCAGGTAGTTCTTCTTGGTCCCAGATTGCAAGAATCAGATCATATATACGTGAGACCAGAGCTGCTCCTCCATTCTTAAATAGTTCTGCAGGGATTCCATCGATACCTGGTGATTTGCCATTTTTTAATTTTTTGATGGCAGCTTCCACTTCTTCTATTGTTGGGTAAGGGACAAAAATCTCCTCACTTGACGGAGCAATTGCTCGAATAGGATGAACTTCATTCGTCCTATTCAGTAGGTCTTGAAAGTGGGATCGCCATACTTCCAGCACATCACGTTCACTTGATGTAAGCTCGTTGTTTCCATTTTTGATGGCTGTAGATCTTGGGTGGAAATCTTTGGTCAGATTCCGCGCATTGGCAAAACACTCTTTCGAATTTCCATTAGCCGCATGTTGGTTGATGTTTTCGATACAGCTCTTCATGTGTTCGCGTTTCTTTTTCCGTAGGAGTTTTGCTGAGGCTTTCCTGGCGCATAGATAATCAGTTTGGGAGCTTCGGGTGTTTCTTGTTAACCATTTTTCTCGCAGTTTTTGTTTGTGCTCAATGCTTTCGCGGCACTCGTTATCAAACCATTCGTTACGTGATTTTGGTGGTCGTTTTCCGATTGTAGTTTGTGCTGCGGATATGATGGTTGATTGAAGCGTTTGCCATTCTTCTTGTATGTTTAATGGCATCTCAGATGGGATGTCATGCTCTTCTATGCTTTGCGTTACAATTTCCTGATATCTATTCAGTGTTTCCAGGTGTTTAAATGCTTCGACATTCCAGCGCACGGTCTTTTTTGCTTGCCTATTAAATGTAGATGATAATTTGCACTTATACTTGAAGATGACAAGCATATGATCGGTGTCCATATCAGCACCTCTGTATGATCGAACGTCAGTTACACTTGTAGAGTGTCTCTTAGAAATCATGACGTGATCGATTTGATTTTCAGTTCTTCCATCATTTGATTTCCACGTTGCTTTGTGGATTCTCTTATGAGGGAAGAAAGTGCTAGAAATTACTAGATCATACATCATAGCCAGCTCAGCTGCGCGAAAGCCGTTATTGTTTTTAGTTTTAAGTTCTGCACTGTGTTTTAAGTTCTGCACTTCTACCAATTTGCGCATTGAAGTCACCTACCACGATTTTTATATCGTGTCGCGGGATGTTATTGATGACTTCTTCGAGTTCTAGAAAGAACAGGTCTTTAATGTCATCTGCTTTGTCTTCAGTAGGTGCATGAACATTGATGATCGTTACATTAAATTTTTGCGTACGGATTCTCATTGTGCATATCCGCATATTAATTGGGCGAAAGTCGATAACATGTTGATTCACGCGACGATCCGAAACACGTATAAGAGAAAAATGGAGTTTTTCTCTGAGAAAAATCCAAAACATACTTTCGAATTAAAAAATTCAAATAATTTAATTGCTTGAGTTTAAGTGCTCAAAAAATCTCTAATATATAATTAAAAATTTTCAATATTCAAGTCTAGTGAATTAAAAAACAAAAAAATTATATGTCAGAAATGTTTTTTAAACATTACTATATACTGTAAACTGTAAAGTGTAACTAAATGTTTTGTAGATTGTAGAATTTTCAAACCGACACAATTTAAATAAAATTGTTTGTGAAATAGGAATACAATATGTACATAAACAACCTTGTAAAACCATGTTCCCAGAACAACACCATGCGTTCTAAGGTGTTGATGGACGCAAATTAATTTTTTTAAGAATGGATAACTTAACAATAAATCAAATCACATAATAAAATATGATATAGCCAATATTTCAAAATAAGGTGGAGGAATAGTCCGCATAAATAAAACAAGTTACCGCATGTGATCAGTTTTTCTTGACTTAATTAATAACTGTTTGTAAATTAGCAATTGCTATTTGTTAACAAGTTTACCGCATAGAAATGTAAATTTTTTTTCTGTGCTGGGTATTTTACAGTCAAAACCGGAGCTCGTCGTTTACTTTGCATAACCCGCCAACGACCCCAACCCGAAGTCAGCTCACCCTACATACCACTGGAAACTGTGAGATATCAATAGCCTGATATTTGATTTGATTATTTTTTAAGAGTCATGGCCGGTGAACTCTTTTTAGTCGACGGTAACTCTTAATTTTAGTTATGGAGTATTCTTTTGTGAAAATGGGCCTTCATAAAACTTAATGTTTTCATGATTTCGAAAACACAAATTGTTGTGCAACATAGCAACGGATTTTGTCATTAATATTGTTTTTTCAGAATAATAATTATTTATAGGATAAAACAATAGATATAGAATTAAAATTGCTTTGAAAACGAAAAGTTCATAATTGGTCTCTTTATCGCAATTCCAAAACTACACAAACAAAATGGTTAACAACATAACACTTTTCAGAAAGACATCGAATTTTTTACAAAAACTAGTCCAAAAATACCAAATGTTTGTGAAGTGGTGGAAATGAAGATTATGTATAATTAGAACGAATATATGCAGTTATTTTTCTAAAATTTATGAGAACTGGTCACTGTTCCATATATGAATGAATTTTGTAAATTCTGTTCTTTTGCTGTTCGAAAAATTCTAATTTTGTAATTTTACACTAAGTCAATTATAATTTGTATTATCTACTGTTTTCAAAATTATAATCAATAAATGATTTTGCCATAAGTACTATTGTTTTGTTCAGGCATGTCCTATAGTGATCTGGACCTGCTCAGGATGTAGCAAAGTAATACCTTAATAAGGTATTGGCATTCAGCTCCTATCAGTTATTGAACCTCTTGTACTGGATCAGATTGAACTAGAGCGAGCCCTAGTAGTGTATTCCCATCTCTCCCCTTTCAGAAGTCATATTTAATTTTCCAAACTTAAGATATGCCGTATTTGTCCAGATCTGAGCCCTATTTCATTTTAAATTTTATTTGGTTAAAATTTTGTTGAGTATAATATTCATTTTAAAGATATCCATTTCACATATTTACTTTATTTATCGCTTCTCAGCTTAAAGACAATGATTAACGATAATAGTGGCTACGTTATAACTACACATAGGTTAGTATAAAGTTAGAAAATTTGTATAAACGAATTTATTGCTTTTTTTTTAAAATAACGTTTTAAAATTTTTTTTGGACATTTTGTAATTTATGTAGGTCCTGAGCCGGTTCTTGTAGGACTGCCTGATCTGTCCTGAAAAGTTTGTGGTGTTACGTTCCTAATAAGCGTCTGTTCCGGGTGCATGATCCTGCCCCTATAAGTGATAGGGAAAGTCGTATTTGGCCCAAAACTCTGAGCCATTACAAAATGCTAGTCGGGTATGTGAAACTCAGGTGTATTGAGTGTTTCAGTAGTGAATTGCATGATCCCCCGTATAAAAACGAACCATTCAATTGAATTAAATCTTAAATTAACTCCCGAAAGGAAAAGTGGTTTTATTAGATAAATATTCCAGAAAAGGGCAACTGTTTGATAGCCTACGCTTCTTAATATAAAAAAAAACAAGGAAATGAAATATGAAAAAATTACATGTTTACAAAATGCGAAAGCTAAAAACTAAGAGATATAAACATAAAAAATCTTCAAAATAAATTAAATTGAAAAACAAAAAAAGAAAATTTGCAACTTTAAAACATATTAACTGGAAAACTGGCAAATCAAAATATTACAAATGTTGATAATATGAAAATTCCAAATAAAAAAATAGGAAGAGTGAGAACTAGAATGTCTGGAACCTTGAAAATAACTGAAGTACAGCATAGACAAATTAAGAAATGAATAGACACAATAATATTTAGAAATATAAAAAATACTAAAAAAGAAAACTACAAAGTTTGATAACCGAAAATTGGGGAGTTAAAATGTTAAAATTATCAAAAAGAAAACAGAAAATCTAAAGCTATATGTAAATCAAAATACTAAAAATTGTTTATATATAGTTCAAAAAATTAAAACTAGATTTTCCGCCAAAGGTTTTATAATCATTTATAAGTGAGTAAATAATTAATACGTCTTGGCATATACTATGATACCATGCCAACCACTGCAGTTAGATTACAATGGGAAGTATTAAGTAAAACTTGAGATATTGTCGAAGAAATGTTTCTTTGCTAAAGAGGTTGAGATGAGGTAACATAGCTAAAAAATTAACTCCAAGACAGTTTGATACGTCCTATTTTATATCCGTTTTCTTCCTTACCTGTACTCGCCGCCCACTATTGTAAAATTCCAACTAAACAAAATCACATATGTACTTACTTTTATTGCTGTACCTGACATATCATGATGCATTTTGAAAAAAATATTCATATATTCTTTTATATATGAATAAAAAACATGAACCTGTTATGCTTCGTTTATAAACTATTTAGATGATTGTTCAGCGTCAATGTTCTTGAAACAATTTGCCTATTGGCTAGTATTATAGAAACAGTATTAAATAAAAAACAAACCTATTCTATAATCTGGATCCTCAATAATTCCGGTTAGTTAACTTCTGAGTATAAAAATACCTTTTACTTAAAAGCTATTGATTTTATTTGTTTTTGCACATGTATGTCGTTGCTCTTTAATTTCATTTGTACGTTTATAGATTTAATGATATGTATTGCATTTACAAGATTTATAACAAAATTGCAATTTTTTCCTCATTTTTATGGTTTGATAAATAATTTATGTAAAAAAGTCGGGTATGAAGTATTATGAAATAATTGTGTTATTTATTTAGAAATATAGAAAATACCATTAAAGTAGTAAATGGAAAATTTCATATGAATAATAGAACTTTAATCAGCTTTTGTGTTACGTAAACGATTTAGGATTCTTAAAGTTTGGAATGGAAGTACGAGTTATGGTAAATAATTTTTTTTTGGCGTCTCTTTACAGATTCTGGATAAACTGCCATAAAATATATGAGGATTGACTTATTTCAATTAATATGTCGTTGAATAATTGTTGAGAATTATAAAACAAATTAGAAGGAATCACTTTCAAAATGGTTAAGAGTGTGTTTCATGTATGCACAAAAGAGTTTAGTCGAGCAAGATGCACTTTAAATCATTTGCCTGCAGATGATTTTGTTAAATCACAAGTAAGTAACACTATAAATTCAATTTTATTTTAATGTATTCAGTAGAAAAAACTGTTGTTTTTTTCTTTAAGAAAATTTTAGGGAAGAAAATATGGAGGGGCTGAAATCTCACAGCTCTGAGATATCAAGACTTCGGTCTGGGTTAAGGATTTTCATATTGTTTTCGGCATAAAACTTTTATGAGGACATTGTTTTTAGTTTTGGGCAGCAATCTATATCAAACATAACTCTTTGTTAAAGTACACGTATTTTTTTATGTCTGTTTAGAAATTTATTAAAAAACTAACACGAAACAAACATCAATACGTTGCCGGAAAATTATAACAGATCATAAATTAACATAATTTAGTAACTCAAAACCTTCTCCATTTAGCTATTCGAGAAAATATTTCAAAATCACAAATTCATATTTCTTTCGAAGTTCTAAAAATATTGTAAAAATTAAATAAAATCAAACTTTTTTCAGAATTCCAAAAATATTTCAAAAATTAGAATAAAATCAAATATTTAAACTTCTTCTAAATTCCATTTATCCAAAAATTCTTAAAAATTCAAATTTTTCCCAAAATTTTAAAAATATTGCAAAAATCATTATAAAATCAAAAATTGAAACATTTTTCAAAATTCCAAAAATTATAATAAAAGCAAAAATTTTAAATTTTTCAAAATTTTAAAAATATTCCAAAAATTCTTACAAAATCAAAAATTAAAACTTTTTCAAAAATTCTAAAAATATTGCAAAAATTATTACAAAATCAAGAATACAAACTTTTTTCAAAGTTCCAAAAATATTTCAAAAATTATAACAAATTCAAAAATTTCCATGTCCAATTTCATTTTAATTACATTTACGTCATAAAAACAGCTACATTTTTTTTCCAAAAAATTGGCTAAAGAAATAAATGAAATCATTTTTTGACACACTTGTCATTATTTTTTTGACAAACTTATAATGCCATAATTCTCTATAATAGTTTCAACGAAGTTTCAACTTTGAAATTGTCATCGCCTCAACGGTGTAATCAATAGCGTGTCTGCCCAAGGATTCGAGCCGGGCACTGACGAGGGTAGGTTCGAATCCCATCCGAAACACGAAAAATGTGAATTGGAGTTTTTTTTCGGAGAAACTTCAGACCATACCTTTGAATTGAAAAAATTCCAATTACTTCTTTACTTACTTGAGTTTAATTGATCTCAAAAATCCAAAATCAATTTTTTTTTTAAATTCCCTTAATGTAGTCTAATGTTAATACATATAGGACTACAATTTGACCAAGTGTCAGCCATTGATTTCACATTGATTGGAAATAATCAATAATGACTATACAATCGTGACTTAGGATGTTAATTAAAATAGAAATGTTCGCCATTCTATGAATTCACACAAAGTATTGTCTAGAAATTTAATGCAACAAATCCCATATAATGTAAAAACATTTCCATAATATGGAGTCTAATGACAGTGGAAAAATTTGACTTCAGTAAAAATAAATAAGTGATGAAGAAGTTTCAACTTTGAAATTGCCATCGCTTCAACGGCGTAATCGATAGCGTGTCTGCCCAAGGATTCGAGCCGGGCACTGACGAGGGTAGGTTCGAATCCCATCCGAAACACGAAAAATGTGAATTAGAGTTTTTTTTTCTGAGAAACTTCAAACCATACCTTTGAATTGAAAAAATTCCAATTACTTCTTTACTTACTTGAGTTTAATTGATCTCAAAAATCCAAAATTAATTTTTTTTTTAAATTCCCTTAATGTAGTCTAATGTTAATACATATAGGACTACAATTGGACCAAGTGTCAGCCATTGATTTCACATTGACTGGAAACAATCAATAATGACTATACAATCGTGACTTAGGATGTTAATTAGAATAGAAATGTTCGCCATTCTATGAATTCACACAAAGTATTGTCTAGAAATTTAATGCAACAAATCCCATATAATGTAACTACAATTATAAGTTATTTCAAATTACAAAACTAATTCAAGAGAATACGTTGAAGTATTTTAAGAAACAATTCAGAATTTTTCTACTTCTTCAAACGGATGAAAAAGAAAATCCAAAATGTGTGGACTGTGGATTGAATGTCAATAGTTACGCAGTACAACAACGTATCGAACATATTCATTTGTCTGGTTTAAACTTTTCAGATAGGCTTAAATCAGTTTTTAAACTCCATCAAGGTGTTGTGCGTTGAGAATTGAAGAGTTGTATTTTTTATTAGACAGTTGTATAGACAAGAACTCCATATTTGAGCCACGTGTTTGTAACTACAACACAATACTTTGCTTTCTGAATTTTTTACGATAGCTTTATATCGGTCCCCACACTGGTGACGACAATAGTGCGGAAGATTTAAAACATAGCTTTTACAACACTTATAACAGTCGTGTTAATAGTTTTCTTCTATACCATTTTACTTTCAATATGAGAAAGTTACTACTTTCAAAGTGGAATAAAAACTTTCAACATGGGAATAATTCATATTTAAAGACTAAGAATAATTCTCATATTGAAAGTTATTATTTCACTTTGAAAGTTGCTATTCTCATATTGAAAGTAATTCTTTTTTTATTAAGTTACTGTTCTCAGTTTGGTAGTAAAATGGTAAAGATCTCTACCTCACCACTGTAACAGATATTATCATCAGATAATCGATCTCATCAGATTTCAAAGTTACCAAAACTGATTTCCTGAACATTTGAATTTTCAAATCTGTTAAATATATCATTTCTTCAAAGTCGAGACCATTGGCCTCTAAAATTTCTAGGTAGATAGAAATCTAGGTTTTTTTATGCCATAATAGGGTATACTCTATGCTAAAATTACGTTAATTCTCAACCGTGAATAAGCCAGGTGTATTATATACTTATAAGGTATACTTGTTCAAAAAATCACTAAGGAGCTTATTATGAATATTATTCATAGAATTTTATGAGTATCGGGTACGTAGTATGACCAATTAGGAACAGAGAAATAACTGTGTTGTAAAAATTTTATATACTTATTAGAGAACAAAATATAACTATTTTTAAGAAAATAATATGCCTATAATTCATATATTTATGGCGTTTAGTAATAAATAAATTACGAACTAGGCATTTACCCATTTACCCTAGAATTTGAATTTTGATGAAGTGTCGAGATATCGAAAACCTCATGGTCAAGATTTGTCATACTCGTAAGTTATATTATAATCATATTATGTACTAAACCTTATGTTCATATTACATATTTTCATATTTATCTATCATATTGAAATATCACAAAGCTTGTATATATACATCTCACCTTACACAAAAATGTCTAGTGAATTATAAAACATGTTTTTTTTGTCTATTATTTTTTAATTACATATATTTACTGTCGAAAAACTAATAGTAAAATTTCGTACTAATAAATAATACTCCATGCCTACAAATCATATAAAATAACTAAAAAATAAATACTATTATTTGGTGAGGATATATTGTATACCTTACTATTCATAAAATTTTATTCTTTATAGATCTATTTCATGCACGTTTTGATATATAAAATGATTATTAAACATGAAAATTATCACTTTGTTATTCATTAGTTTGTGACTAGTAATCACAGTTTTGTTTCTATCAATATTTTATGCCAGCGTTTTATATTCCACGACTAAATATTCATATATAATATCACGAGTCGTCAAATAATAGTCGATTATTTTTCATAATCATTACTACGAATGTCATTTGAGGTCCCGAGTGCGCATAGTGCACGAGGGAAATTTTTAACCTCAAATGGCATGAGTGGTAATGTTGAAAAATAATCGACTAATAATTTGTTGACGAGTTGTATTTAGCAGACAATTTAACGAACAGAAATAGTAACATTATTTCATACAACATAATCATACATAATAAAATATTATTTCATCTTAGTAGGCGCATAAATGTTATAAATTTGTAATTTATTTTTGACAAATAAACATAAACATGCAATCATTTATGAATGAAAACGGACATTTTTACTATTTGCAAATTGCATTTTCACATAATTTGTATGTGAATTTTTGTTTAAAATTAATATATTAAGTAGGCGGAAAATATTCGAAAATATTCGCTGTTCCTTCCTACCAGAAAAAAATAATCGAAACAAATCGTTTTGATTTGCTAAAAAATAGTAAATGAAGCGTTTTGAATGGATCTTATTGAAACTTTATTTAGTGAGTTAAATTGTCATAAAAATTAATGCCTTAAAGTCATGAATATTACAATAATATTATAAAAAGTGGTTATCGGGAATAAACATTTATAATTATCTTATACAAAACTTATGACCTGCAATCATAGCTGTATTTATATCCGTGTATATAGTTTTACTTTCGATCGTTATTATTTTTAAATTATAATTATAAACGTTCCTGTTCAAAATATTACTGAGCCCTTAATATTTGTTTTCGAAAAATTCCAAAGAGTTATTCCATATAAAATCATCAAATTGGCAAAACCAGCATATTTTAGATTTTGGTTAAAGTTTGTGGGAATGTTCTTTAGGGTTCCAAAGACCAAAATCCATAAGGATTTAATTTTCGTACTCGCCACTTCCGGTTCACACAAAATAAAACAATGGAAAAGTCTTAACACAAAATAAAGAAATTGAAATGGCTAAAATGTTTGCTTCTCTTAAAACGCTTGTACATCCGCGAGAGGAGGAAATAACAAAACGAACCTTGAAGTTTTTTGAAGTTAAAGATAAGTACTAAGTATCCTGCCAATTTCAAACAAATTGTAGCCTGAAATATGCAAATTGCTACAATTTCAAAATTTCAAGCAAAGATTTTTTTCATTACGAGTTGACAAACGAATCGATTTTAATTTTTTATTTCTTAAAATATGTGCACTTTTAAATCTGAGAACAGTGCAGACACTGGTGCCAAATGAAAATCACAAGAAATCGATATAATCCACGTATTTTCAATACCCTGTTATTTTTCAAGTATATAAATTATATGAATTTTTATTTTTGTTTTCATAACTACCATCTTTCCGTGCCACCTTATGGTCAAGTAGATATCTCAATAGAAAATTTTTTATAGCTTAAACTGCTAAACACAAAAATAAGACTTTTCAATTGCTTTTTTTGTGTGGACCGGCAGTGGCGATTGCGAAAATTAAATTCTTGTGGATTTTGGTATTTAGAACCCTAAAAAACATTTCCACAAAGCAAAGTCTAAAACAATGCAGCAAAAATTTTATATTTTTTTTCTAAGTTTTTATATGGAACTAGGGATTAGACCTTCCAACAAAATAACTGCAATACATTATTTCAGAGTTTGATTTATTAATTCAAGTGATTTTAAACTGTGAAACAAAAAACTGTAAAATATATTACGACGCTGATGTGAACGCAAACTTCACCACAGCTCTAAACAAAATTTTCTAAATATATAGTGACCCAAGATCCATATCAAACACTTCAATTAATAGGTAACCGATGTTATAATCTCATAGCTCTAATTATAAAAACATTAAAGAAAGCTGTAATTTCTGTACAGAGATAAATTCTCTTTGTACGAATAGGAAACGTAAGAATTTTTTTGCCGGAAGTTGGAATGCAGAACTGTTACAAATCATACTATAAGCATACATACCAAGTTTAATCAAAATCAATTATCAGGAACTGATATTAAAGAATAAAGTTTTAAACAAATAAACAGGTTCTCGGGAGGCCCCTACCACTTATCCCTCCCAATATCGTCCAGTTCTTTATCATTTAAATCTATATATTTTGTCAAAGTGGCATCAAAATTGATTAATGGACGAAGTCTGTATGCTCCCAACAAACTTTAAAACAAAATGAGAACAGTTAGCAGTTGTATGATGGAAAGTCTCATCAAAATTTATTCATGGACAAATGTTGCATGCTCCCAACAAATATAAAAACATGGTAACAAAACTACCTGTTGTATGGTGGACTCCCAACCCTTAGTACAATGTACCCCAAATGCTAATGAAATCTTTATCATAGTGATTGAAACTTTTATCCTAGGTTTCATGAAATTCGATTTGTAACTGAATGTAATAGAATGGATAAACAACGCAAAAAAAGTTTTTAACTGGAAGTGACAAACCGGAAGTTGCGTACCAACTTCCGGTTTGTCATTTCCAGTTAAAAACTTTTAATATTGGAAACAGTACTAAAATCTTATATACCAGGTTTCAATAAGATTGAAATCCAAGACTAGAAGTTATTAAAAATTCAAAAAGTTCCAGAGACCTCCAGTTATTTTGACCAATTTTAAAATGAAGCCAAATCTTCTATTTTCAAGTGAACTTGGGTTATATTCCAAAGTTTCATCAAGTTCCCATACGTTTTTGTAATCACTCACCCACCCACTCACGCACGCAAATCCACAGATATACAACAATTTTTTTTGCTGTTTAAATTGAAGATGTTCAAATTAAAACTTAGGATATGTAAGATTTTTTAATTGAAAAAACAAAGAACTCAAAAAAACACACCTTCAAATTTTCCCCCTTTCACACTTTCCCCCACACACACTTCCCGGCACATCTACTGCTCAAGACCTTTCCAACGATATACATATTTCCCCACTTTGTTGGGGCAAAAATTTTGAAATGGTACCACAAAAATAGTGCCTACGTATTTATATATAGACTAGGAATCGCCCAGTGGCCGAAATTCGTCCATTGTAAATAGAAATTGTATATAGACCTCCTAACCAAATAGCTACAACACATTATTTCAGAGTTTAATTTATTAATATAGATTGATTTTGATTGTGAAACAAATACCTTGAAAAAAAACAAAATATCCGAACAAAAAACTCAAAAACACAATTATCAAATTTTTGCCATTTTTTCTGAAAAAATCGATAGATAGATAGATATAGAATTTGAATTGTGAAACAAATAACTTGAAAAAAATAGTACATTTTCTTACAAGAGATGAAAACATTGTTTTTTTCGTGAGTAAATATTTGTTCACGAGACGCGCTTGCGTCGAGTGAGACATGTTTACGAACGAAAAACGTTTTTATCTCGCGTAGGAAATGCAATTTTTTCTATAATAGTAATATATAATCGATATTTACTATAAATTATGAAGTTAGAAATCGACAACAAATCATTCAAAATGCATATTTTAGTTTTTCATGGTTACGTTGTTTAAAATACTTTGTAAAATTACATGAAAAACCATAGCAACTATAATTTGTTATTTTTTTTACTTTTCGCATAGAAAAAACAAAATAACCGAACAAAAAACTCAAAAAAACACGATTATCACATTTTTGCCATTTTTTCTGAAAAAATCGTCTAAATTCAAAAAAAAGTATTTTCGACACATCTACTATTCAAGACCTTTCCTACAATATACATATTGCCACACTTTTGATGGAGCAAATATTTTAAAATTGTACCGCAAAAATTATGGTTGCGTATTTATATATAGAATAGATGACTTCATTTCAAACTTGTTTCAGAAACAAACATGATTATGTTGTCAATAATTGTCTTCATAACAAAAATCCTATAATTTGATCATATTATCTAGCTAGAGATCAACAAAAAAAACATCAAATAATCGAGTACAAATAGACAGAAATTGATAGAGCGTAAGAGTTGTAAGTTTCTGCTAAAAATTTTTACCATGTCATTAATTCTTTAAAGTTTTAAACTCTATTAGATCTTCGATCAATCGTTGAATCAATCGTCCGTCAATGAACCCGCAATACAAATTATCTTGTTTGCCAACTGCTCGAGAATTTTATTAAACAGAATTTCCTAATTTCAACAGCACAATAAGTGCATCATGATTCAATGTAGTTTTTTAAAAAATCTTATCAGCGACTTTCGTTACATTTGACCAACAGAATGCAGAGAATTGAAAAGTTGTTAAACCTGTTGCAAATTGAACCTGAAGGCTAACAACACAATTTGCACATGAAGGATGAAGTGGCATCCTAATGCATCATTACTTACAAAATAGTTTTTTATTTTTAATAAAAAGTATTTTTACTTAAATAATTTATGAGTGTCTATAGAAAGATAATTAATTTAATTTTTATTTTAATTCTCAGTTCTGAAAAAGTTTTACGTTATAGTTTAATTATAGAACAAAAATTTTTTTTATTCGCCTATATATTAAAGTGTTACTTTATTACTGTGATTTGCGGCTTTAAAGTATCACTTTTCAGCTATTTATTTTGTCGTCATAGCTACGTCCAAAAAAGTAAAAAGCATTTGTATTTGTTTAAATTCTATGAAAAATAAATTTTTTTATCAAAGCAACCCGCAAATTCAAAATTTCATTATCCAATTAAAATAGTTGTTATCATTTGTTGTCATAGAATTTGGAAAAAATAATAAATATTTTTTCAAAGGTTACTTGTTCCACATATTTTGATTTTAAAATTTATGAAAATTTGTAATTTTAATTTAGAATAAACAACTTTTCTTAAAATATTTTGCTTGCGGCGAATAAAAAATAGTATATGATGCACGGACGTAAGCTATTTTGGACTTAATGTGGGTGCAAATCTCGGCTAGCGCCTCGATTTGCAAACTCCACATCCGTCCAAAATCTTTAGCTTTACGTCCTAGCATCATAATGTACTATTGTAATATTAGTTTAAATTAATTTGCTTTAACGAGTATCTGTTTTAGTAGTTTGTTAAGTTTCAACAAAAAATTTTTATATAAAGGGAGGAGTTAAGGATCAGAACACCGTGCTTTTCAAGACTGAGACCTGTTTATTTAAAACTTCAATAACCTTAAAATCGCTTATCAGATTTCAAAAAAAATTTCGGTAAAAAATTTAGTTCTGTTCACACCCTACAGTCCAGTCCCACTATAGTCGATTTTGAATTTTATTATCATATAGTAGAATTATGTAAAAATCTGTATCTTAAACTGCATTTAACCGTTTTAATGTTACATGAAAGAACATTTAGTATTTTTTAATTTTGGAAAAACTGTTCGCATAATATCGTGCAATAAAATGAAATGTTACAAGTAAATAATTATATAAATTATTCATGACGTGCAAAAATATGGAATATTTTTTATTTGCGAAAAAGCATTTGTAATGTATGTACAAACAATACAACGTTTTATTGTCGATTTTTATCTCTTTCATTGATATTCAAATATTTGAAATTTATAACTATTATATGTACTTATAAATGACAAAATAATTATGTTTTAATTTCAAAACTATTAGAACAACGACCCATAAATATTACCATTATAAATTGATCGTGATCGTTTCGCTCTGGTAAGTTCAAAACTAATTCTAATGTTGGTTATTCGATCAAGTTAAAGCTTTACTATTTTGTTATATTTATTTGACTAATTCAATGGAGTGATTATATGGTGTACTGACTTAGTGCAGACTGTAATAGCGCCGAGAAAATTACTGTCATGGAGTCTTGGCACTAATTCAATTCAAACTGAAATAAGGCAAAGCTGAAATTTTTAATTTCATTTCACCGACATAGTGCCGAGAATCAAAAACCTCGGCGGTATGTCAGAAAAATTTAAAATTGAATATCTCGGTGCTAATTTAGTTTGAAATGAATTAGTGCAGAGAGTTGAAATCTCGACGCCATTATAGCGATTGTTTAAATTGAGTTCTTGGCGCAATTTCAATTTAAACTAAATTAGTGGCGTAGGGCATAAATCATGTGAATGTGCATACATATCTATAAATCTTTGTAAGTTTATTTTTTAAATATACGTATGAAGAGTAACGTACGCAGAAAAACGTAAGCTGAGAACCGAATATTTATTTTCAGCTGCGAATAGAGCTTTATTATATATATCAGTAATTCCCCCAAAAATAAGAAACAAAAAATTCTCATAATGGTTGCATACATTATATTATGTCAAAATAATAAAATATTAGAAGAAACAAAAACCAAACGGTGTACATACATATTAAAATGTGTTGACATTTTTTTGCTTTTCAGAATTATTTGCCGAAGATAGACCAAGATAAATAGTACTATTCAATGAAATGAAACGAATTTAAAATAATTTTGACTATCATAAATAACGTGTATTTCTTCGCAAACGGCAACGCTGGTCGCTGATCACTAATTTAAATCAGTTCCAGTTTAGTTCTTTATGCATGCGCATCAAATAATTATTTATTTTTATTTATTTATTTATAACTTTACATGATGGCAAACAGGCCGAGGCCCAATACATTATTGGTTAGTTTGCGTAATTTATTTTAATACAAAATGTCATCAGGTGAATCAGAAGACTATTAATTAACGCAAGACGAATTAACGCAAAATGACGAAATACCATTTAAAATAATTAGTTGTTTACGTTTCGATTCAAAGTTGCTGTTCACGTCAACCGATAATCGATTAGAAAGTGCACCAAATATAGGGATAAAGGATATTTGTATCGTTGCCGTATAACATCGTATGGAGCACGTGTTTTTCTGAATTTCAAAACTCAGAAGTGTTTAGTGAATAGTTTATATAATCATAAATATAACCAGAAAGCCATGTATGACCTAATCATGGTGAACACATTAATAAAAAACGATTGCAAAGCAGTCGAGTTGAGGAGTGCCTCAGAGAATGTTTCATAAATATTCAATCGCCATTCTCGTGTTTTTTTTCGTCACGTTTTTTGTACGCGTATACAACAAATGCACTCGAAGCATATAATGGAGTAATCAGTCATCGTATGTCGAAGAAATGTCATTTTTTTAAACTTCTTTTGGTAGAGGAATACAGCAAAAGCCGAGATTTTGCAAGTCTCATTCGTACTGGTGATGAAAGTGATAGAAATGGCAAATATCGTGTATATGTGTCAATGTTTTGTATTATAGCATTTAACAGGCACATAATTGCTGTTTATTCTCATTTTGTATACATTTGTAGGGTCGCAACTAAAAAGCAACAAAAGAATTGAACAAGAAGGAAATCTTGCCCATCGAGATTGTGATGTGACGTGATCTGTTAGTTATAGATGGTGTCCTGTTATAGATGTGGGCAATTAATAAAACTTAATTCACTTTTTAAATTGAATTAATTACTGATGTTTTGATTTTGCTGCCAAATTAAGTATGGTAAATCATTTTCAATGTGTTTTAAATACTTTTTGGATGTGGCGGTGTATAAGAAAGCCCCAAAAATAAGTCGTAATTTCAAGCACAACCAGAGAATTTTTGTTTTCACTTTTTTGAGTGAAATTTACAAATATATACGCTATTTCGACTAGAATATTGTTCAGACCAGCGCCTGATTTACGCATGTGCCAATTTATAAGAATAAATATTTAAGTTCAATGTTTAAGTCTAACCTTTATCCTAGCAAAATCTGCAATGAGTTCATCAGGTTCAATTGATGTGGTCAAACCAGACTCAATACAAAGAACTGCTAAGAAGTCAAGACGATTTTGTGCTATAGACAAACACAAATAAGTTTTGATGCCTTGTAGTGCAAAAAAATTATCGTTCTGCAGTTGGTGCATGGTATACATAAGGATATGCGTAAAACATTATCCTCGTAAGGAAAAATTTGTACGACATCCTTTTTTCTATAGTATCATTTTACACATTTCCATAGCAGTTCTTAGTAAATCCTAACTAGTCAATTAGTACTTCTATGCAATTTTTAAATTTCGCACACATTCGTCGATTAAAGGTTTTTCCAAGTTCATTAAAATAAGTAATCTCCCAGCAGTTGTGATATTCTCTATTGGGATGTTCGTGATATAAAGAAAACTGAGAATTTTACAGCGAATTCTTTAGAAGCTTGCCGACGTTTGTAAAGCTCATTCAACAAGCGGTCTACGATGGCGAGGTACGTGCCAACATGGAACTTGTTACGCGCTGTATGACTATCTTATTCTTGCGTTTCATCAGTTTCTAATGTTTTTCGTCTATAATTTCATTTCACTTCATAAAATTCTTGCACTTCAAATTTTTCCATTGTTATCTCTTTGAAATTTTCACACTGATCACGGAACTCAATAATATAGTTGTACTAGGAATCATAAAGTACAGCTATCTGGCTTACGTCAATGTTAATCGACTGCAACTTCTTATTACCTGGGTGAAATCTGCATAGAACCTTATTCTACGTAATTAAAAGAATGGAAGAGTCTAATAAATTTAGCTGATTAAGAGGGCTTCATGTCGAGCCATTAGTTTTCCAGTTACAATTTTTTTACAGTAAATTCTTGTGCTCAAATGATAGGATAGTATTCCAATTTTCAGTTAAGCTTTTACAAGCATCTAATCTAGCAAACCAGAGTGTGCCATCTAGTCGCTTTAGTCGATAAACTGTTATTAGATGCAAGTGAGGGTGCACTGGACGTTCCATCGAGTATTAGACGAAGAGAAAAATACATAAAATTTTGGATCAGTCCAAAATAATACAAGACTCCATACTATCCAATTATTAGTGTAACTTGTTGTGAATTTATGAGATTCATAGATAAATTTCAATTGTTTTATAAAGGAGAGGGACGGCAGATCTTGTTTGACCCATGCGGCCAAAATTCTAAGTCCGACCTTGGTTCAGGCATGTGATTTTATCGTCCTGGTCGGATCACGGAGAACTAGAACAAGTATTAGTAGGGCATTTCACAGCGGGCACCTATCAGAAATCAAATATGATTTTTCTATTCTTGAATGAATTTGAATTTATCTTGGTTCACTAAGTCTGTCCTATGATCCGGTTGTCTGATTTGACCTGGATATTCAAAAGTGTAACACGTCGCATTAGAGCCTACTTCGGTACCAATCAGTGGTTGTGAAGTCATCACAGATTTGAACCGTAGTATTATGCATTAAAGTCAGGCGATTATTTCCATAGCATTTTTGGAAATTAGTGTTTAATTCATATTTTTATTTCTATAATTACAAAAATAGTTTTTTAATAGAGTTTTTTTGGAAAACGAAGATTTAGATCTTCTGATGAAAAAGGAGTCTGAGCTGGACGAGCTAAAAAGAAGTTAACAAATTCCAATTGGAGTCAAACGACAACCCTCTCGTGCTATAAATATAATTGTTCATATATCTGCGCTAATTAAAAAAAATAATGCCGAGATTTCTTAAAAAATTAATCCTATCGGTGCTAATTCACTAACCCTTGAATTAGTGCCGAGAGTCTGATCTCGGCACTAAGTCAAATACTTTATCAATTCAATCTCGGCACTAATTCAAAAAAAAATTGAATTAATGCCGAAAATTTTTAGAAAATTAAATCTCGATCCTATGTCAGTTTAGAAATGTCTGCGCTATGTCAGTTTGGAAAAATTTACACTAATTCCAAAAAAACTGAATTAATGCCGAGAATTTTCACGGCGCTTTGACAGTTGGCACTATTTCATGGAGCCGATTATGCATTAAAAGATAAAAATTTACAACTTACCCCCACTACACTAAATAAAAACTAGCACTTTCTGCCATAGCCACCTGCCTCAATTATTTAAAATATGTGCCTAATGTTTCTAAATAGTTATCATTATTTAGTATAAGTAATTAAATTTAATCTGAGTTTACACCAGTTTACATGTAGATAAACAAGAGTCTTTGCGATACCAATTAGGCCATTTGAGCATGGTGTAGCTCTTTTATATGAGTGAGGTAATGAATGCTGTTCCCAACTGACATTTTGTTTAGGCATACCCTTTTATGATCCGGGCCGGATCAGGGTGTAATAAGGTAAGTCCTAATAGGGCATGTGCATCCGGCTCCTATAAGAAATTATACCTTACTTCACTGATAGGCCCTGTCCTATTTCTCTTGATCCGACCCGGACTGCGAACATCTATCTTATCCCAATTCCCAAGTATTTACTACCGGATCAGGGTGGGATCAGAATCATATACGATTTTTCAATTAAGGAATGTCTTATTTGGCCTGGTCTGAACCCTTTTTTTTATTTTAATAAATTTCATTTGGTTAAAATTCACTAAAAGACTATCCATTTGTATATACATAGGATTCAAAATTTCACATGTATGCTTTAGTTATCGCTTCTTTGCGTTATGACTGCATAGGGTCTCTTCAAAGTACCTGATCCTGTCCCTATCAGAGGTAGGGAAAGCGGTATCCGACTCTGATCTGAACCCTTCAAGTTGCAGTATATATAAATTTAATCAATAATTTATATTAATTAATTATTGTTAAATAATTCCACAAAACAATCTTTTGTTAGTTATATATTATTTATTTAGACGCTTTTCGAATGATAAACATTCATCATCGGTTATAAAAAATATCTGATCTGTAGTTCAATGGTTTGGGCTGAACTTCTCATTAGGAGTCACCGATGATAGATTCAGTGAAAGGGATGATGGAAAGAAATAAATAAGTTTTTCGGAGATTCTGTCGACATCTGGTGCTTGGCCTTTCTTAAACTTGCTGATCGTCATAACGTCACAATATACAACAAAATACGAAACAATTCAATATCGCGACTTAAACTTCACTTATAACAAGAAAATTGACTATCTTCAACTTTTGTTGAGTTTTTTATCTATTCGATATCAATAGATCTAACCATTATGTTGTTTAGAATTATTATTCGTCAATCGACAAAGTTTTCATTCAATGTCAACTTAGTTGAAGTATGCAGAACAGTGAAACGTGTACGTAGAGTAAAAATTGAACATGAGAAGATACTACAATTGATAAAATTGAACTACGATATTACGATATTACGTTCCTGCCGAAGATGTTGTTGGTTTCGATAACCAGACGAAAACCAAGAAGCTCTTAGCCAAAAGGGACAAGATTGTTATCTGGTACGGACAAACTAATAAAAACATCAAATTCTTATTCAATTTCAAAATAATATCCGGTATAGATTTATTAAATACACAAAAACTAATCATTGTTACTAATATTAATCAACATTAAATTACACCCACATATCTGATTAAGCAAACAAAGATAAGAAACAGCTTTTTCGTTACAAAATAATAATTAAATTACTATTCTTATCAACGATTTGTTTTTAAGTTTTGTCAAAAATTGCTACATACTCAAACGCATACAACAAAAAATGCTCGTGCTAGCACAAAACACTTGAAGATATTATAAAAATAAAAAATATTTATACAAAAAAAAATAAAATAAAAAATTTGTTTATTATAATTAAAATAAGAAGGAGAAATTAAGTAGAACGAGGTGTATGTTAAAATAGTAGTTTAATCAATGAGTGAATAATGAAGTAGTTTATTCTCAAGCAAAAGTTTAAAATTCGAGCGAGGCACGAGCGAGAATTTTAATTTGCGAGAGAATAAAATTCATTATTCACGAATCGATTACAATACTTTATTCTCTGACAAAGATTTTATTATAAAAAAGAATTGTGTATTATAAAAAATAAAAACATTTTCTTCAATTAAAACAATAAATCTTTATTGTTTTAATTGATAAATCAAATTTCTTAATAAAAAAACCCTGATGATAAAAAACGCCCTTCTCATACAATCAACCAAGTTCAACTAAACGAAATAAGAGAATTACTCAAAATTTGATTTTTGAACAAAACTTATCAAAGCAAATGTGATTATAATTTGAAAATAATTTTAATGAAATCAAAATAATTTGACCAATTGGAATCATACCAATTGAATAAAAGTTTCATTAGGCAATAGGTTAAGTTCATTAGGCTATAGGTTAAAAAACAATACAATAATACATACTATTATTATCGAAAAAACATACAAATAAAGCTGATATAATTAAATGGAAGAGAATAAAAACAATTAAATTTCGTACCGGTACAAAGCTTCCGGTCTTCTTGAGAAATTATTTAAAAAAACATAACAAAAACGAAATTAATTATGTGTTTATACATAGATATTATGATTTACGTTCAGTAAAATGTTTTATGTTTTTGGTTTAAAAACTTAAAGTCTAAAGTCAATCCAAAATACTAGTTTTTAATGGTACAATTAAGCTTGAGGCTATTAAAACATAACTTAACATAACTTCATAATTTGAAAGTACCGTTTTTTTTTTTCAAATAAATGATAACTACCAAAAGTTTTAACAATAGCTTAAAATTGTTATAAATTTTCGATTTAAAACCATAAATTGTGTAACCGTCTTTCAGTTTTTATGCAATTAATCATCTTTATGTTATAATCTCTACTGTTTCAGTTACGTGACATTCAACGATAGAAAATGTTTATTGTAAATTTAATGAATTAAATGTTTTATGAGGTTTTTAAAAAGAAACATAACTCACGATGTTTAACGTGAAACGATGAAATGCGTTATGTTGTACATTATTGTAGAGGTTATGATTTTGAAATACGTAAGATTTTTGTTGGTATTTACAACTTGCAAGTCTTCCAGTGTATGAATACCAATGCCAATTTACAAGCTTTTGGTTTGGTTGTTTATAGTGAAGTGATGGTGTATACACCATGAAACAGCATTGAAACTTTTTAATAAATACCAAGTTTTGTTGACGTATAAGTTAAGTCTTATGGGTAGCGAAAATCCGAAATTCTACGTCAACGCCGTGCTACCTGGGCAACGCTAACAGAATTAGGTTTGTGTAGCTGAGAGGGGCAGAGTAAATACTGCTTATACTCAATGATTCAATTCTGCATGTTAGGGGCGGCTTGGAGCGGGCGTCTGTCTTGGATCAAGCGGCTCGCTATATAAATGTGTAGAAAGCGTCTGTTCTCCATGTTAGGGGCGGCTTTCAGCGGCCGTCTGTCTTGGATCAAGCGGCTCGCTATATAAACGTGTAAAAAGGTTGTTCCTGATGACCTTAAGATGCAGAACGAACCCATTCACGAAAATTTGGGCTGGGCGAAGGGCTAAAACCCCATTTCCGTAAAAAAATTATTGTCATGAATTCTGTACAGAGGCCTCGGAATATCTCGGATTCATTATTGGAACGACCTCGGAAACTGTACCCGGACTACGATTTAAAAATGGGAACCTGGAACGTGCTAAGCCTCAGAAGACCAGGAGATCTCCTAAAACTCACACAACAAGTCGAGAGCTACACACTAGATATAGTGGCATTACAAGAGCTAAGATGGCCAGGTAGTGGAATCCATGAAACAGCGAAAGGATACACTCTTTATTATTGCGGTCATCAAAACGGAGGAGAATTTGGAGTTGGCTTTCTTATACACCATCGCGTGAATCAGCATGTTATCGACTTCCGCCCAATTAATATGCGGTTATGGACACTGAGAATCCGCACGCAAAAATTAAATGCAACGATCGTCAATGTTCATGCACCTACTGAAGATAAAGCAGATGATATTAAAGACCTGTTCTTCCTAGAACTCGAGGAAGTCATCAATAACATCCCGCGGCACGATATAAAAATCGTGGTAGGTGACTTTAATGCACTGAAAAAAATATGGCATGTAAATTTAACATTTTGAAAATGTTATTTGGAAAAATATTACAAAACATAACTTATTTCTTATAAATCAACATAAAAATTAACAAATCGTTATAAAAATTGACATTACATCATACAATTTAATGATTTAACATTTAAAATATTAAAACGTTGGTTAAGTTTCAATGTTAAAAATTAATGTTAATTTGTAGTAATAAACGTAAACCTTATTTTGATATAAAAAAGAAATGTTTTAAAATTCAACATAATCATTACCTCCTAACGTTAAATTGTTAAAAAAAAGATGATTTAAAAATTATGAAATGTTGAATGGAAATAAAATAAAACGTGTTGTATCCTGAAAAATTGCAGTAAATATTTTATAGTCTCATCTCATTTCTTGAAGTGCGTGGGTGTGATTTTTGTTTAAAAATTTTTCAATATTTTAATATTTTTAAAAATAAACATGAGAAAATAATAATAATTTTAATATTAATGACCCGAGAATTTTCTCGGATATTAGTTATAGTGAAGGTGAATTAAATTTGGAAAAAAATAAAAATTTTTTGGTGTTACAGCAAGATGAGGAGTTGAATGGTTTATTATTGGAATGGGGATTAGAAGAATTATTTCCTTTATTAATAGGTAATTAATTGATGAGAATTGAGAACTATATAAAAACAGTTTATCATTATATTTATAATTTTATTTTAGCTTGAAAAATTGTAGAAAAAGGTGTAACATTCAACAGGTTAAAATATTTATCAAAAGAGGACATTGCAGAAATGATAAAAAATATTGGTTTACGAGCAGAATTCCGCGAAAAACTTTTCATATGGAAAAACCAAAAGGTATAGCTACACTATTTAGTTATTGTATCACTATTTTTTCAGTTTTCGTAATGATTTATTATTAATATAGTATCCGGAAGAAACACAAACGATGCCATCTATCTCGAAAGTGTCTCAATGGCTGCAATCTACTTCGACGGCTTATACATTAAAAAGAAGTGGTAGCAATTTACCATACAAGGTACGTCCGAAAATTGTTCGTTTATATATCGTTTTATTTTATATTAATTTAAACTAATATATTTTTCAGTGTGTACGTGATATATTGCAGAGCCCCGCCACTGGAAAAGGCATAATCAATTATTATAAGCAACATAAACAATTACTGGAGGCACAACAAAAAAGTATTTTAAATTGCATTTCAGAATACTACTACGGTGCAGATGTACCTTTATGCAGATGTACGTTCATATTATTTATTTAATTATTTATATATTATTTAAATATACATTTATATTTTTTGATTTCTATAATTATAATAATTGTTAATAAATGAATTATTTAATAAAAATAATATATTTTAAATATATTTGTGTGTTTAATTTTATCAGTGATATAATGTTGATTCAAAATTTTCTTTATACTTCACTTCATCATTTTTTTCTTCATATTTCAACATTTTAAAATGTTGAATTTTCAATATCAAATTGCAAGGAAAATGTTATTTTTACGTTACAAAAATATCAAGAAATGAAATATGAAAATTAACATTGAAAATTAACATGATATGATATTTTAAATGTTGGCTGAAAATTATAACTCGAAAATGTTATTTTTACGTAGCTTTTAACATTTTTTTTCTTTCAGTGTGCTCAAATCGGTAGGATTGCAGAACTTAAAACACATATCGGCCCTAACAGCTTGCATCATACCAGCAACAATAACGGTTTTCGCGCAGCCGAGCTGGCTATGATGTATGATCTAGTAATTTCCAGCACTTTCTTCCCTCACAAGAGAATTCACAAGGCAACGTGGAAATCAAATGACGGAAGAACGGAAAATCAATTCGATCACGTCATGATCTCTAAGAGACACTCTACAAGTGTAACTGACGTTCGATCATACAGAGGTGCTGATATGGACACCGACCGTATGCTTGTCATCTTTAAGTACAAGTGCAAGTTGTCATCTACATTTAACAGACAAGCAAAAAAGACCGTGCGCTGGAATGTCGAAGCATTTAAACATCCGGAAACGCTGAATAGATATCAGGAAATAATAATACAAAACATAGAAGAGCATGACATCTCTTCTGAGATGCCATTAAACATACAAGAAGAATGGCAAACGCTTCAATCAACCATTATAGCCGCAGCACAAACTACAATCGGAAAACGACCACCGAAATCACACAACGAATGTTTTGACGACGAGTGCCGCCAATCCGTTGAAAATAAACAAAACTGCGAGAAAAATGGTTAACAAGGAACACCCGAAGCTCCCAAGCTGATTATCTATGCGCCAGGAAAGCCTCAGCAAAACTTCTACGTAAAAAGAAACGCGAGCACATGAAGAGCTGCATCGAAAACATCAACCAACATGCGGCCAACGGAAATTCAAAAGAGTGCTTTGCCAATGCACGGAATCTGACAACAGATTTCCACCCAAGATCTACAGCCATCAAAAATGAAAATAATGAACTTACAACAAGTGAACGTGATGTTCTGGCAGTGTGGCGATCCCATTTTCAAGACCTACTGAATAGGACGAACGAAGTTCATCCTATTCGAGCAATTGCTCCATCAACTGAGGAGATTTTTGTCCCTTACCCAGCAATAGAGGAAGTGGAAGCTGCCATTAAAAAACTGAAAAATGGCAAATCACCAGGTTTCGTTGGAATTCCC